>CM034003.1:877796-1028280 GCA_019603395.1 Cyrtorhinus lividipennis | reverse complement strand
CTTCGTTATAAAGTCCCAACTCTTTCTTTCTAAATAATTCACCTAGAATAATGAGGCTCTCAAACTATAGCGACACTTTGGCAAGTTGAGAAAATCCAATTAGCTAGCAATATAGGGCAAAGTAAATTGACCTGACGAAAGGATCGGAACTGTTTTGCTCCCCATTAGCCGCGTTAGCTTGTGTTCGTGTGGAGTATCAAATTCTCTCCGCCCCTTTCAGTTGGATTTATTCAACGTTTAGACGAGAACTTGCTTAGTTTTCCATCAGTTGGATTAAAACTACGTTGAACCGCTTCTTTGAAAAAGAAAATGAGATTTTGGAAAGATTTCTGGGATAGAAGGCAGTTAGTAGTTGAACCAGTTAAGTGGACATCTTGAATGCTGCTGAGAAATTAATCCTCCGAAGGTGGGTAGTGGAATAATGGAAAATGCGTTATTCAATCGTGAGATCAGTCGAGAACGAAAGGCTCATTTAAATTTAACTAAAACCAATTAGTTCCTTCGGGCTCGATCGGGCCCGCCCACCGCTCTCGAGGCTCTGGATTGATCCATTATTCAGGAATACCCTGCACGCTGCGTCCCTGCCTTGGATCTTCCACTAACCCGATCCTGTTGCCATCTGGGTGAAGGGGGTGGTAGCCACTGCAGGGACTACAGATGACCATATCCTAACGTGAATTATAAAGTGTAAGAATTCCTCAGCAAAATAGCGGATGTTGAAAACAAATGAAACAAACATCTGCGGTCCAGAAAATCTGATATCATTGACGTACAGCCTGGAAAACGTCCGTTGTCACTCAAATCCTCAAGATGACACCTTACCCTGTCTGCTGCATCGTCCACAGAAATCACCCAAATTCAGAAGGTACTTGACGAGCAGCTTTGGTCGTCCAAACAAAGGATATTAGGATCAATGTAAAGTTAAGATTTTCTACTTAACGTTTGCTTCAGCCACCAAAAAGAAGACGAAAATTTAAAAATTGAAGTCTTATAAGTGATGCAGGACTAATGAAATTATGATATTAATGGTTTTGTAACGATAGAATAGCAGTTGTAAAGTCTTGGTGCAGATAAATGTACTTCGACTCCACATAGATTCATTTGCTCTGAGCCGACAAAGTTTTCTTCGATCGTCAACATTTCATTTGACAAGACGACTAGTGGATTTGACTAAAACGTCTCAAAGTTTCAAGCGGTTTTTGCCCGAATTATTCAGACGATTGGCGAGAGGGGTCTTTTGAGGAATGAAACGTCATGAACGAAGTGAGTTCGAAGTTACCAAATGAAATTAACTTGAGGGACGGTCGGTCCGGAGAAGTTAGTCTCCGAACGCCGTTTAAACACACAGAGAACTCTCCGAGGGACCGCTGCAGTTTACATTAGCGGAACAGAGGAAAATTATTTTCATTGGATAACTATCGCTTTCGCATTTCGTCGATGAAATTCCGTTTGTGGCGTGAGCGCAATAGATTGGGAACGAACTGACGAGGTTCACGTTCGAGCTTGAACGAGGGTCTAATTAGCGGTCGAGGTACGACAGAGAGGCAGTCATGGAGCCAAGGTGGATTCGTACGATATTACGTATGAGCTGGTTCGGTGGGCGCTCGATAACAGGTGTCACGCCCACTCGTATGCGGTCTGTTGTCATTAGTCGTTCGTAATCACTCAACGAAGCGAATTTGTTTGGTGAACTCGTCCTGGAGAGGGTTTTGTCCCAGGCCAGGACAGTAGTGTCTGCTCAGCCAAGCTGGAAGTGTTAGTTGGCCCAAGAGCGTACTGACAGGTGTCCCAGCGCAGTGTGTCAGGAGCGCCAGGGCAGTAGTGTCAGCTTGGCCAAGAAGGTAGTGTCTACTCGGCCAGGGCAGTAGTGCCTTCTCAGCCAGGGCAGTAGTGTCAGCTAGGTCAAGGAGGTAGTGTCGGCTCGGCCAAGCTGGCCCAAGAAGGTACTGTCAGGTGAGCCGGCGCAAAGCTTGGCCAAACTGGAAGTATTAGTTGGCCCAAGAGGGTACTGACAGGTGGGCCAGAGCAGTGTCTCAGGACGGCCGAGGCAGCAGTGTCAGCTTGGCCAAGAAGGTAGTGTCTACTCAGCCAGAGCAGTAGGGTCAGCTAGGTCAAGGAGGTAGTGTCAGCTGGCCAAGTTGGCCCAAGAGGGTACTGAAAGGTGGCCCAGAGCAGTGTATCAGGAGGGCCAGGGCAGTAGAGTCAGCTTGGCCAAACTGGAGACGTTAGTTGGCCCAAGTGGGTACTGTCAGGTGTTTCAGGGCAGTAGTGACAGCTGGGCCAGGGCAGCAGTGTTAGTTGTTGCTTGCATACCTATGCCTCCAAATTGGAAATTTTAAGGGTAATTGGTACAACTCTACAGAGTACGCCGAGGAACGAAGACTACAGCACTAAAACCCTTTGTACAGAACTTGCTGGTCAGCTGAAGCACTCCAAAGCAAAGTGGGAACTTCCCATTCTCGCCTGCTATGGTTACCCGTACTGTTCCTTTTTGGGCTACATGCGCCTAAGTAAAAAGAAAGGCACAAGTAATACCCAAGTCTATGATTTAGTGGAGTTTTCGTCCATATCTGTGATTCGATTAGCGCGAATCGGCCAGACCATCGACTTTGAACTGTAACGCGACCGGCATTACTAACAAGTTGTTCAACTTCGCCGCTCTCGTGTAAAGTGATGGACCGCGGGTGGGCCAAGGAAAAAAATCCTTTTGCGGAGTCGTGGAACGTTCGAGCAATGAATTTAAAAGCCCTAGACCTTCCTATCGCGGCATTAAAGAGTTCTGGAGGAGTGGGGAGAAGGTTAAGGGTTGGCTGAGGTTTCATGGGAGAACAGGTTACGAGCTTAAATGGTTTATTGATAGCATAAGGAGTTAACTGAGGGTGGTAAAGTGCTCTTCATTCCTTATTTGGCACTTGCTTATGCCCTAAAATCAGTAAGTGGCAAGTTACTTCCAAATTTTCATGCATGAAGTGTAGCCAACATAGACTCAAATGAACAAACTAGACAAAAATAACTTTGTGATGATGATTTGGGCAGATATTGAGACCTACAAAATGATGATTAGCACCCAGTTAAATCTCTCGCAATGAAGTTGATGATAATTGTGTCCTTCTTGCTGTATGCTAATCCATCCTCAGCTACATCAATTATAATTGATGATAATGATGAGAGTTTTGCTGTCTGCTGATCCAAACTCTCAGCTTATCATTGTTCAAGATAGTGACATCAGCATAATCCAAGTCAAGTAAGTCTATGATGATGATATGAACAGACGTTCAGAAATACAAAATGCTGGTCAGTGCCCAATCCAATCCACTGATTAATGATTGATTGAAGGGATTTATTTAAACAACCAGGGTGGGGTTAGGACCCTCTGGTCCTCTCTTCCACCCCTCTGGCAAGCCAAATGAGTAACAATCATCGTGCAGCTTTATCAATAATCATTCCTGATTATGATAGGTGCACGTTATGATGACTGCTGATGCTAGTTATCACTTTATCAATGTTCATGCTGGTAACATTAGCATAATCCGTGACGAAATTGGCAATTATGATTTGAACAGAGGTATGAGACTCATGAAAGACTGATCAGCGCCCACTTTCTCGCAATGATGATTATGATAGTGATGTCTCTGTTGATTTCTGCTGATACAGGCCCTCAGCCTGTCATTGTTCAAGATTGTAAGATTAGCATAGTCCAAGTTGTTATAATTACAGGTTGTCTATGAAATAGGTTGACAGCAATCCGTATTTCTGCCAAAAATGAGGGATGGGGAAGGGGGGTCAACCAAATCAACCAGAACTGGCCAGGTTGTAATTCGTGCCTCGCGAGAACAAGAATGAACTTCTAAAAATTGTAGCTGAGCCCCCTCAGTCATTTGATGAAAATTGACTCGAGAAAACGCTTAATGAAACATTTAGCGAGGGCTCACTCTCTTTTCCAAGGGAAAAAGTATAACAGTTAGCGAGAGGGCTTTTCTTCGCCAATTGAGTCGTGAGAAATTGCCTCCACTCTTCTCCATCATCTCGGCTAATCTCACCCTCCATTCGTTGGCCGGGAGTTTAGAAGGCCGAATAATGGTTAGGTAGGAGGGGAAAACCATGTTGTTATTCTCTGACATTATTACTTTGTCTGCCGTCATAACTACCCCCTTCTCAACGCTCCTCTTTTGTTCTTTCCCGTATATCTTCAGTTTATAGAAACCCGTCAAGAACGAAGGGTTGAAAAGGGAGAAGAAGAGGAGAGAAAAGAAGAAAAAAACCTTACCGCCTAAAACTTCTCCCATCGTTAAAAGCACCTATTACCTTTGGCCGCAAACAAGCCTCTTGGCTTCTCATCTTTCCCTTCATACCGGCGCTTCCCATCTTCCCAGTTATTTCTAAGGTATTACAACTCGGGTAGCTCAACATTATTAAATTTTTCCCTCGTAGAGCTTTCATCCTTCCGGGTTTAACGCACTTATTTCGTATATTAAAAGAGATTTATATGGATTTCGACGGAAAATCTTCAATTTTTCCGCCATTCGTCTCTGAGGTTTTTTTTTTTTTTTTTTTTTTTTTTTTTACAACCGTAACACAGCTTTAAATAGACGGAAACGATAGCCGTTAATGAAGAAGAGTGTAAAGAGGAATGAAAAGACGTAAAGTCGAATATAAAAGGGGAATCGAAGAGTCAATACTCCGTAACGTCGAGCGTAATTCGAGTATTTCCCAGCTATATGGGAACATAACCAAACTACCAGTACGTCTTTGTACAATAATATTGTACTATGAGATACATAAAATTCGAAGGGGGGGGTGAAGGATTTGCCTCTCATGATGTCAGCAATGTTCAAAGTTAACCCAGTTGGTGTATTATTCAAATTAGTCGACCTCTTATCAAATTCTATTTAATAATCACATCATTTTGAGTGAAAGAAATCTCGTGTTATTTGGGCATTCATTTTTTGGTGGGGCATTTTGGACAAATTAATGATCAGGCTGACGTCAATTGTGAGGGAATGAATGCTCAGATTCTTGGATGTTAACGATTAGAATCGATACGTGTACTAAAGTAAGACAACAACAACCGCAAATCTTAATTTGTATTCCTTCGAATGCGAACAATAAGTGATAATTGCTGACACCCTGAATGATAATATGAATGATCTGAAAGCTCAACGAATTTAAAGGAAAAATCATTCGGATCTATCCTCAATACTTACAACTTATTCCGCTAGGAGAGCGAAAAATTGGAGCAAAAAAGCGTAGTGAGTTTGCTAGAGAACGCCCCATTTTACAGCAAAACAGTTTAATTGGCACTTTGGCACCTAATAGGGGATCATTGAGGGATTAGGGAATGGAACCTGGATGATGTAGCGATAATTTTGGGGGTTTTGGTAATAAAAATGAACACAAATTTGAGAAGCTGTCAGAGAGGTGAATCCTTCAGAGAAAAAAACTAAAATTTCTGGGTAAATAAATAGAATGAATTGCTTGCGCTTACATAAGATGTGCACCTAGGATGAAATTTCTTGTTTGATGTAAGCATTGACCTGCTATCACCAATTTACTACTGATGCTGGAATTCGAAAATGGGCGGCAACGATCAGCTAGGACGAATACTACAGCGCTTCAATGGTGGGAAACAGAACTAATGCTCCATGTGTGGTCATGTAAGCCAGAATGGGTTGATATGTTGCCACCTGGAGTGCCAGGAGTGACAACTTGGACACTGAGTTAATCTCACGTCTTTGAGCAACTGTGATAAGAGGTTAAACGTTCATTTATGGGTTTAAATGGATGTTATTGAAGAGCGAATAAAAAATGTAAAAAAACAACATAAAATTATGTTCCCGATTGGCTGTTCTTATCCCCACCCTGCAAAAGGTTGGAGGGGGTGGTGTGGGTCTGTACTCACTGATGAAATCTACGCCAGTTCGGCTAACTAAAAATTCAGCGGCCAAACGAGCCACTCACCAAAGTCAGCTATGGGGAAGAATATGATCAGTTGATTGCTATCCAAAACTAATTTAGTTGGTTCCAACGTTTGAGCCCCCCTTGAGGGCCAGGGTGCCTATTGCAGATTCACCGAGGATTTCACTGGAAGATTAGGCTGTTCTACACTCAGCCATTATTCTCGTCGAGTTCGTGAGAGCCCAAGATAAACTGGTTAACCAAGATTATGAAGGGAAAGAGATTAGCAAACGATAGGAGTAAAGTCTTACACGAGTGTATCTTAATAACCTCTAACTCCCAGTTATTATTACTACGGGGATTCATCACGAGGCTTTAGGTAAACTCCGAGTTATCCCTACACTCTCGCAGAGGTTTCACTGGGGAAATTGCTGATGAATCCGTTACGAACGAGTCCGTTAGATTGTTATAAGCCGGTGTTTAACTCTAGGGAGGTCCGTGGCCCTTTTCCTGGCTTCTGATCCTCAAGCTGAAGCGGATGACGGAGGGGGTGGAAGGGGAAAGCGAAAGCTCCATGACAATTAACTTGGCTCATTAGCAATTGTTGCGAACTCTGAGGGAAGTGTAGGTCCGGGGAAGGGGTTGCTTAGAAATTACTGAACGCAAACTCAACTTTAGAGGGCGCGATAATTGGCGGGCTCGGGTTCGAGCTAAGGGTTAAGGAGATGCGCTTACAAGGGGTTTCCCCTAAGATGATCTGCTCTTCAGGAATTGTGTTATGACGGGAGAAGTGCCTTCGAGGGAGTACCTACCCCGACAATGCCAGAAGATCCCCCCTGCTTCACCCATAACTTTCGTTCAGGTGAACTTCGTCCCTTGGCTGTTACCAGCAAGGTACCTACTTCTACCTAGGACAAGGGACTTCAGCTAATCCGCTGTTTGAATTTATTGACACCTATTAGTGATGTCGTAACCAAAAAAATAATTCATATTGGGAAACCACAAACTTCTGGCAAATCATAAAATCTGTATTTTTAACGAATGATTGTGAAAGGATGTCATGTAAAATGAAGTTTTCCAGGGGAAGTGAGGAGAAGACCTTATTTCCCCAACTCCCCCTGAAGAATAAATGAACGCTTTAATCGACCAATCTGATTCTTGAAAACGCTTTAAATTGATTCACTGGTACCTAGGCGGGTGAGGTATCATTTTCCACTCGATGTTGTTCGCTGAATCGATTGGAATTAGTCTGGGACGCTTCACACCCACTTTTTTGTCCCCATTTTCCCTATCCTGGTCCGAGGAATAACCTACCCCTGTGAAAGAATTTTTCAGCGTTATTGATCTATTGTCAAATATTGGAGCAAATCAGAGAGATTGACCTCTTGCTTGAAAACATAGGTTGACTATTCGAGGAATAGCCAGCCAAAATGACTCCTTCAACAGGATCTGTAACACTGTTCTTTAATGTATCGCCTCAATTAGAAAACTGAGGAATCATTGAAGAAATCTTCGCATGAAATTCCACAGTGGTTTATTATTCTTGTTTTTGTTAGGAAGAAAATTAGGGAGGTTCCCGCAGAGTGGTAAATTGAGAATAGAAGATAATAATAACAACACAATTAGGAGAAGTAGATAGTAGGTCTAAATAGAATTAGCGCCCAAAATTGTGTTGGAAATGCTTACTCAGTTAAGTCTTCGAAACCCAAAAGGCTCGAATATCCATTTATTGATCTGTATTCTCCATATTTGTGGAAATTTGTGGAAGCACGGCTATTTTAAAAGGGAACCTTATAATAAATCGTAAGTAACCAGGAATATAAAGCCGGATTCAGTATTTTGTTGAACATACTCTTTCAAAAATGGTTAACGCCTTGGATTATCAACATGTTCAACGGTGGCTTTAGCGGTCAAAAATCGACTTATCCGTTGACGCACCACAACTGAGCCTCTCCAGGCTCTATCGAAGGATGAGCTTGCTTTCTAAATGGACTCGGCCAATTCCTCGAAAGGGTGACAACTTCCACGAGACCATCCCTGAACCTTGGAATCCGGTATATTTTGACATTTCAGGATTATCCCCTCTTTACTCGGAGTACTGCTCTCAAGTTTTCTCAAAACAAGAGTTTTTCTTTTTGTAGTCTACAAAAACTCTCGCGATATTTTTTTTCTACTACCATAGATGCGACAAAGTTACTGCGAATGATACATCTCATAAATTAGAATGTTATACTGTGTACAAAAATGGGAATCCTGTTTTTCCTGTCCCCCACGAGCACTTGAGCTTATAGCTTCCAACGTGTTCCAATTCCGCAATATTCCTAATCAACCTTATCTCATCGACTGAAGTGTAAGCGGGAAGCAATAAGACACTTTTTTCTCTCTAACAACCAAAACTTTACCCGAAGGTTGGGGAGAGCGTTCGGGAAACTGTTCGGCATAACTTTGCCAATATTGAAATTACGAGGGGTGCAGGTGGTAGAGAGTTACAAGGGGCGCGAGGTTGAATTTGCCACCGTATACGAATCTCACCGAACTCGAAGTGAAAACCTTCATAAGACGAATAGTAAAATAACTGGTAAGGGTATCACCAGCTCACAAAAATTTTAAGTGACGAATTTTACTGGAGAATGTACTATGTAGATATTGTGCCGTGAGGAATGTGGTACTCGGAGGGATTAATAGAAATGTGGTTCATACTTGAAGGAATAAGTAGGAATAAGTATAAATCGAGGTGGTTCACACACATTGGTAGGGAGCGATATGAGTAGAACACAAGGCGGTCCACACTCGAAAAACTGAATAGGACACAATCGCGGTTTCCCATTTTGAAGGGATGAGTTGAACAGGAGGAGGTTCGCCCTCAAAGTAATAAGAAGAGCACAAGGCCGTTTACACTAAAAATAATGAGGAGAAGACAAGGTAGTTCACACCCAAGGGTAAAGACAGAAATGAGTAGAACTCAAGACAGTTTAAACTCGGAAAAATTAATGGAATAAGTAGAGCACAAGGCTGTTCACACAAGAAAAAATTAGTGGAATCAAAAGCTGTTCACACTCAAAGGGATCAGTAGATCCTAAGGTGGTTCACACTCAAAGGAATGAGAAGAACACGAGGCAGTTCACGCTCGACAGAATAAGGTTCGCACTGGAAATTTAAGAGAGATTTATTTATTTATTAATCTGCCCTGCACTCTTCCTGCAGGACAGGTACACTTTGTAAAATAACACAAACAAAATTAGTCAGGATAGCATAATAATAAATATATGAGTATAGAACATGGCAGGTATTATAGGTTATTAGGTATATTATTTTGTATTTGTTATCGAAGGAGCAGAACTACGTCTTATCCTACAACGAGTGATGCCAACCATACATTACCCATGATGCGATTCAAAATGATGTTATTGATCGACTAATACGGAATAATCCAGTTAATATTTTATGTGAAGTTGCTTTACTCATTAAAATTGATCTTTTTGTCAGTCGAGTGTCTACTTTTGCAGACGGTCTACTTCTGCATACCAAGCAAATTCGCCCCTTATTTCATGCTGAATTCAAAATCACGGCTAAACCCAAGAATAGGACCGTTGTTGCGTTATCAACTGATAGCAATGATATCGCGCATACGGTGACTATCGATAATCGAGTGTTTTTGTTTTTGCCTCCTTTTGTCTCCTCTTGCTATTTCAGTCGGTGTAAATTTTCCCTCCATCCTTACTTGTGCGTGTCTAGTGTTCCTGCGTGCGTATTCATTTCGATTCGTACCTCTCCGAATATATTTGGAGGAGGACAAGAAGTGAGAGTGGTGATCTAATGAGAGAATTTCGCAAGGATGTGGCAAATGTATATCGGCCAGATGGCGGGAGGCTCAGTGAAGCTTGATATTTCAAAAAAAAAAAAAAAAAAAAAAATAGAGTCAATTTCAATGTTTCATTCATTCATTACGTAAACTTGTTCCGATAATTATTTATTCGATTTTTATTTTACGCCATGAGTTGAGATACCTTTTCTGTGTCTAAAAGTACGAGGTAAGTTAATTTATTTATTTTATTTCAATTTCGTATTTTCTTTCGTTTTTATAAAAACAAATATGGCGGACAGGGATAAATATTTCGCGTATATCGATAGTGCATATCGACAGAGCATACTATCGATATCAGTTGATAACGCGACAACGGTCCCTATTCTTGGGTTTTACCCAAAATCACAATTCTAAACCAGTGCATGTGTTTAGAGACGTTATGGACCTGAATAATCGTAGATTTGCAGTTGTAACTAGCTCGGGGGCGCTTGGCAACAGGAAATCTTACATCCGTGATCCGCTTGGTCCACCCATCTCCCTCTTCCCCCCTTTTGTACCGAGGTATACCAAAATTACTCTTTTTTACGCGCATGAAAATAGGGACAGGAAGACAAAGGAGATAGTTTACGAGCCGTCCTCTTCTGCCCAGCAGCAACCCCCAAACAAAGTAACGCCGCGGCAACTGAGAACAAACGGACGACCATTACTCACACCAGCGGAACAATTACGCGCCTAAAAGACGGGCCCCACTTGGCTTCGAACATAGAGAGTGAGAATGGCGAATAAAGAACGGTGGTTTTGGGTTGAAGCTTGAGAGGGAAAAAGAGGAAATACAACCTGGGACACAAAGATAGAAAAATATGCAGATACGTCAAGTTGGTGGGTCGGCGCGGCGGTGGAACGTGATGGCCTCCAGGGAAATATAAAGGCTCGAGACTTAGCCGTCAATCCCTTGGGTACCGCGTCATTAACTGCTGGATGGGAAAAGCATGGCCTCCAGGTGAACGAACTGTCGCCAGCTCGGGAGCAGAGCTCAAGTTCCGAACCATCAACTACGACGTGTTCCGTTCTTCGGAGAAGAATATGACCAAGAACTCTACAAGAATAACTCCTCAAATTTGTTTTGAAAAATTACATCACCGTTATACTTTTCATTCCCATTTTCTAGCGCTTTGCTAATCATCTTTCCGCACATTGCAACGAAAACAAGTCGAAACAGTTCCAATTTAGAGTACCTAACCTGCTGCTAGAACTAACATCACCCTCTTCAACTGATAAATTTAGACAAAATCCAGGCCAACGCTTGTACTTCGCAAGTTGGCTAAACCATCACATTGTTCAGTATTGACTTGTTCATTGTACATTGAGCGTCTTTGAAGGGCCCTTCATGCAGATTTATTACAATGAACTCAAACCCTGTTGTTTGCATTTGAATCAAGTATCGGAAATTCTCTGCTCACCTTGCACGAATTTCAATTGAAGAATTCCAGTTGAAATTGATAAATATACTCGTTTAAATATTTGAGGTCAATGGTAAATTTCAAAATACGTAGCAAGGAATTTCTACTGTTTTCCTTCCACCTTTTGGCTAGTTATTCCTTGAATGATCAACCTGTTTTCAAGCAGAAAAATCAATTTCTCTGATTTGGCCTAAATTATTTTCTGAGCGTTTCAAACTGTCTAGATCTAGAATAAGCAATTTTTTTTTCTTGGCAGTAGAAAATGTTTATAAAAATCTGGGTAGAGGGGGGTCAAAATGTGTGCTTTGAAAAAAGGGTTTTTGAGATTTCTGGCAATGGGGTATCATTTTTGATCAAATTTGGACGCGTATCCTAGAACGATTGGCACCCACCGGAAGAGGTTATGGGTCAAAATGGGTATCTTATCTCATTTACGTATGTTTCGAGATTTCTGTTACACAGGCGTGTGGGGAATCATTTTCCACTACTTTTTGGACGCTGAATCGATTGGGATGAGTCTCCATGTTCCTGGTCCAAGGAATTACCAACCCCTGTGATAGAATTTTCATCCTTTTTTCACAATTAATTATTCGTTTTTCGGGTTTAAATTTGCCTCGGTGTATAACCCTTCGATCAGAACCTGCCACCAACCAGAACAATTACCTGCTTATGAGGCTAGAGGAATTAGGTCAAACTGCAATCAATCTTATTGAATCCCTTGATTTCTCTCCAAGATCACTTGTGTTCCGTTTAATCTGAAGATGGCTCAAGAAGCGTTCACGAACGTGGGGGTGAAATACATCTTTTTAATTGTAATAAATTCATTCCAATTTAAACACATGAAAAACATGACAAATACAGCGGATGCACACATTTGTGTTTAACACAACCGGCATGATCCGCCGCGATTATAATATGAATATCCTACGAAATTAATCTTCCATATGAGCAAGGGCTCGTGGTAGGGGATGAGCAGGGTTCTGGCGGTACGCTAGCATGCTGTGCCAGGCAAATAAATTTAATTTAGCTATAGCTATAGTTATGTAGTAGTCACGGTTACATCGTTTGGTATTTAACAGTTATATAGGAAGTACATCATTAGCTGTTTTTTTTATTGGTCCTGTCAGTTTTTTGCAGTAATTTTTTTCCTTAATTGGCTAGGTAGATCGTTGAAAACGTGAAGGCCCCTAAATTTGTATATAGGTTGTGCGGAAGAATGGGTACTCAATTTTTATAGTTATTACTGAATCTAGTGTTTGCTGTGTGAGAGACATCGGTTTGGTTTTTCCAGGTAGTTGCCTCAATAATAACATCTCCGTTTTCTATGACATTCAACTAAAAAGTTGAATATCACCCATCATAGCCTGTTGAGCGCGTGGCAGTGAGAATAATGGATTACAGAATACAGCGTTCTGAAGTTTTATCCCAACGGTCAGAACATCACGTTCTACAGGGATTTTCTACCTGAGAGCGTACGTTCTCGGAACTTGAAACAAAAATATCGAAGAGGGTTGGATGAGCTCTAGTGGAGGAGCGAAATGAAAAATTACGGAAACAGCGTGGGAGGGGAAAAGGGCGTGAGATAAATATTTCAAGAGCCCCGAGTTGATTGAATCAGTCAAAAAGGAGCCGTGGCTCCCATGTCAAAAAAGGTGATGACTCTGATGAGCCGTGTGATAAACGGCGCGCGTGGTAAGAGGAAAAAAAGCGAATGAATGGCAAAGCTTCCCTATTTCACAAGTGTATGTTTCCATTACTTGGGGGAGAACCCATTTTCACCCTTCCACGATAAACAAGTTGAAGAACCAACTGAGCGAAAGGGAGGAACAAGGTTGAACACGGTCCATTTCCCTCTCGACACCAACTTGGTTCTCCGATCGCGCGCAGGAAATAAATTGAGTCATGCTCTCATCCGCAAGGTTAATGAATTTTCCCTCTGTTTCTTTTTTCTGGACCGTCGGTACAACCAGTGGCTCGGGATACCAAATCGAAAGTGAACTCGCTACAACCTACGGAACCAGAGCCGAGACGAGGAATACAGACAAAGGATTTTATTTTCGCACTTAGTCGTTGTGTTAAAAATCATGTTGTCGTTTAACAATAATGGCCGGTATCTTATACAACCACC
Organism: Cyrtorhinus lividipennis; assembly: GCA_019603395.1. Lineage (NCBI taxonomy): Eukaryota > Metazoa > Arthropoda > Insecta > Hemiptera > Miridae > Cyrtorhinus > Cyrtorhinus lividipennis. The sequence goes on along the minus strand of CM034003.1, from coordinate 1,014,992 downwards.
AACTCAATTAACGATGAGAAACATGATTGCTTGTATTTGCGTCACAGAACAGGGGAATTACACGGGGTGCCTACTGGAACCCAATGTTACAGGTTTCTAGAAGCTGCCACAACTATCACTACCAATACTCTCCAAGCCCTTGTCCAATGCCAGTTCCAACTCCTGAAATTTAATGCGGCCCGAAAGCAAGTACAAGTAGATTACTACGAACAAAACATATTGACCACATCCTAAGGAGTGCCCTGTCTAGACGTTGGAGTCAAAGAGTGCGAGGAACACTACAAACAATTCAAGCAAACTTGGTTCTATTTATATTTTACAACATTACTATTTATATTTGACGGCAGTAATTCTGATTATGAGGTAATATAAGATGTCTGATGAACGACGGAGTGCACGCACTTTGTTGCTTTCGTGTCATTTTCGCATCCTGCTTCCCCTTAAGACTATAATACCAGAATAACGTTAATGAAGGTTAGGGAATGCTATCCGTTGCTTAATTTTGCGCAATTTTGGCGGAACGATGACCACAAATTTTTAATTTTGAGTCCACTTTTTGTATTCAAGGCTCTTGTTTTTTCAAATTTTTACGGGAATTAATCTTCGAAATTTGGTTAAAAAATGTAAAAATACGAAAGAAAATGGAAAATTGTCAAGAAAAAATAAGCAAAAACTATAAACCATAAAATTTCCTGTGCAAACACACGCACTAGAAATTTTTTTTTTTTTGCGATAAAAGTATGTTTTGGTAATTATTTCGCTAATAGTGGGTCAAATCAAGAAACGGATAGCATCAAGTGAATCAGCATTGAAAACGTTGCAAATTCGCATAGCCCATGTAGACTTATTTCAATCGATTCAGCCTCCATTACCTGTTCGGTTAGGCGCCAATTGTCCCGGGACCTATCTAATTGGATTGAGCATCCAAAATTTAGTAGAAAATGATACTCCACACGCCTTGATCGCCAAAAATCTCGAAAGTTCATTTTTCGAAAAACACATTTTGACCCCCTCCCTCCAAAAAATCTAGAATAACGATTTTAGCGGGGGCTTTTTGGGGGCACCAAATATCAAAATAATATTTTTGATTTTAAATGATGAAGTTGCCCCTCCTCCCTCCCTCCACGAAAATGTGACCAACTGATCCTTTTTTCGGCAATGAATATAATTTCGACGAGACCCCGCACACCCACTCACCAGTCTATGGAACCTCCCTGATAATACCTGTTTTAGAATAAACCCTTCAAGAGAATATCAGTCCCTCTACGAAGTAGGGATGTACTGTACAGCCACAAGAAATCCCGAGTATCCCTCCACCGACGTTGAACGAGTTGGCTTTTCTCGTTCGGATATCTTGCCTATAGTTGAACCAATCTAACTTGGAAACTCGGAATTTCATTTGTTCGCCCAGAAACAGACCAAGAAGACCTCATAAGGGTTGGAGGGTGGTGATCGAGTGGTGATGGAAACGATCCGAAGGCATCGGAAACTTAGGTGTTGGAGGCTCGACCGAGATGAGATGACCGGGGAACCCTTGGTTGACCACTTTCTCCCGGTAATGCGGTTTCCCTGGTGACGCCTTCCTCTCCGTTTTGAACATTTCATTTCTGCGTGACGGCTAACAAACATTGTTTTGTAAGATTGGTCAAACGAAGTACCTGTATGTAAGCGAAGTCAAAAGTTAACATTTTATCAAGAGAGCGAAATTTGACTTTTGAAATGATCAGGAATTTATGAAACAGGATAGGATTTAATTGATTAAAAACGCTGCTGATTCTTTCACAAGGGTTGGTTACTCCTTGATCCAGAAGCAAGTAGACTCATTCCAATCGATTTAGCGTCCAAAATGTACAGGAAAATGATATCCCACACTCCTAGCTACCAGAAATCACGAAAACCCAACCTCTCCCGATGGGCGCCAATCGTTTTGGGACCCATCTCACTTTATACAGCGACCGAAATTTAATCGGAAATGATAGTGGAAGAACAACTAGAGCCAAAAATGGACAGCTAACAAAAATTTCAGATTTTGAAAAATTGTCTACTACCAAAAAGGGTGTGGACGGCGGACAGACAATGACTTATTTTGATCTAGACATCTTAAACGATCAGAGAAAAAAATTTTTTTTGGGCCGAATCGGAGAGATAGGCATTGAACCAAATTGCAAGCGACTTCAAGGTTCTTCTCTTAATACAAAAATTCCAATAGGTTCAGTATTGCCATGATTGGGCATTCTACTCTCTGCTTGATGTTGCGCAAATAACTCGATAAGGACGAAGGCAAAGAAAAAGACGAGTGGAGTGGTCTTGAGAACTCGTGAAAACAATTGTGAATTCCAGAGTTTTGAAGAAAGCGAAAACCGACTCCGAGAGGAAAAGCCGAATAAAGAACGAGGAGAAAAGTGTAAGCAAAGATACTTTCTTGATTGATACTTTAGGGACTTTCCTTTTTCTGATAAACTCTTGTAATTTGATACGTCAGAAGCGATGAGAAGCGCGGAAAGTGAGTGAAAGAAGCGAAGAAAATGTTTCGTGGGTCATGCCCGTGGGTCTTGAGGGTTTTGTTGGAGGGGGGGAGGCTTAATTCGACCGATTGTTGGGCAGCGGTACGTGATCTTCCGGTTTCTGTAGAAGCCCGTCGGAAAAGAGGATGAGCCAATCAGCTTCCCCGGCTCGGGTTCCTCACTGCCCGAGGGGCTTTTCCTTGCTCGTGATGGACATCCCAACAAGAAGATACCAAAAACCGTAACAAGCTATACCTCATCTAATTATCAATATTCCTTTAGGGTATTCAAGGGCGGGAAACCCAATTCCACCCAGGTCCAGCCTTTCACCTTGTTTTTCCTCTTGTTTTCAAACGGCCGAGCAAAGTTACCTTTCATGGTACATCAAGAATGCCAATCAACCGAGTCTCTATCATGAACGAATATCGGTAACAGATCCGCTCTCTTGATAATATTGTTCCTCAAATCAGAGCAAAATGTCATTCAATGACGATAAAGTAAATGTAGAGAGGAAAATACAGGCGGGTTTCAAGGTTGTTTTGTAAACCAGAGGTTTCTGACTCAGTGCTGCCATCATAACGGGCAGCGAATTAAAAAAAAAAAAAAAAAAAAAAAAAAAAACGCTGCAAATTTCCCACCGGGGTTGGTTATTCCTCGGACCAGGCGCATGGAGACTCATTTCTTCAACATGGGAAAAATGGAGGAAACAGTGAGTGTAGCGGGTCCCGGACCCATTCTAATCGATTCAGCGTCTAAAATTTAGTGGGAAATGATACCCAACACGCCTAGGTTTCCCGAAATCTTAAAAACCCACATTCAAAATGGGTAGATAGATACCCACATCAATCTATAACCTCTTTGGGTGGGCGCCCATCGTGTCGGGACTCGTCTCATTGGATTCAGCGTCCAAATTTTAGTAAAAAAGGCTACCTTACATGCCTAGATCGTCAAAAATCTCAAAAAGCCGTTTTTCAAAAAATACATTTTGACCCCTATCCTCCCCCGAATTCCGTGCGATCGGACTAAAAATTTTTTTTCTCTATTGTTACTAGAATGCAGTGGACACTAGACAAGTATTGAATATATCTGACCACCTAACCGACCATCTGTAACTTCATTGTCGGATCATTTTCGGAACATCAAACAAAATGCTCAAAAATGATTATCACAGGAAAGTAATGGGGGCCTTCTTACGCATCTGATTGAGATGAAAAGATGGGTAGTTTTAGGCTGAAAGTGGAGGACGATATGTCGCGGGTGGGGGATAATCTCCGAAAAAAGCAGGGGACGCGTCATAGTATGTACCTTGCCCTATAAACCAGTCCCGTACAAAGGCGCATGTAAGTATCATCACAAAACCACGAAATGAAAAGGGATTACCTTCAATAGCTGTCAGGGTAGGCAAAAGATCTGCGACGACTCGATCGGAAATTAATTGGCGGTACAGCGACATCATACTACGGCGAAGACTATTCGATCGCGAACGGAGAATACGGAATACTGAGTTTCAATAAAGAATGAAACATTCGGACTACCTACGCGTTAACCGACAAGTACAGGAGAAGCGATGACGACGCGACATAACAGGGCCGAGAACAGAGCATAGAGAAGAGATGAGCATGAAGCATCATGAAGGATTAGTTTTCCACCACTAACTTCCTACTGAATTTTGACTGAATTTCCTATCACTGGTTTTTGACGCTGAATCCATTGTGATGAGTCCCGGACCGAGTGGGGCCCTCTGGAAGTGGGTATTAGAGATGTGCCGAAAAGAACAGAACAGGTATATTGGAACAGGTATCTGTTTGGAACAGTTCCGTTCCGGAACAGTCCTGGTGGAATAGCCTGTTCCAACTGTTCCGAACGATACCCCGAGTTCGCTGCCTCTGCACACTATTCTCTCGCGCTCGCAATCGTTTGGAACAGCAACACAGACAACTAGACGAGTGCGGCGAAACCAGTATAAAGAAATACGCACTCTACTGCTAGAATTCACGCACTCGCACTAGTTAGGAACAGCAACACAGACGAGTACATCGTGGCACTTAATTTTTGGTTTTCCCAGGCTAAGTTACAAATTCTGCCGAGTGTATTAGAGTAGTAAAGTAAGTAGTATGTAGTAGTATGTAGTATGTAGTAGAGTATGTAGTAAAAGAGATTTGTGTGTCCAACGCTTTCAAAACTTGCATTAAAACATTCCAATGTGGTTGCAACATCAGTTCCATGTGAACGTATTTTTTCAAAAACTGGAAGCATGGAAGTTACTGACAGACGATCACGACTAAAACCCAGTAAAGTTAAAGAAATTGCTAACCATAAGATGATTTAATAACTGTCACTACGGTCAAATTTATTTTGTTATGATTTTGAACAAGGCCTAATTAGGTTTGAATAATTTGACCTAAAAATTTGACATAATTAAAACAATTTCTAATTTATTTAATTGTTTTAATTCAACTTACCCGAAAAAAACTTTTAGATGTATCATTTTTAGTATTAAATTAGTACGTTGTACGGGCATCGGCGTGAATTACCTTCAGAACAGTCTCATGTGGAACTATTCCACAAAATAGGCTAGTACGGCACATCTCTAGTGGGTATGGGTCATGATGGGTACCTACATACATACCTCAAAAGTAGGTTGAATGAGTATACTCATACACATTTTCTCATGCTCCAAGTCCATAGGTACACGCGAATCCCGAAAACCCATTCAAGATATGTGGGAAGGTACCCATCTTGACCCATACCCACCTCCAGAGGGCACCGATCAGGCCGGTATCCATCATGGATTCAGCGTTAGAAATTTAGAGATAAACGGTACTACGAAGACTAATCCCTTCTTAATGTATCGGGAACGTCGCCGCATATCTTCTCTATGCTCCGTTCTCGTCCAGGTAATTCTGGCATCGTCATCGCTTCTTCAGTTCTTACTTCTTATCGGTTAACCATTTACACGCTTACGTTTGTGTAGTCAGCTGGGTTATAGAACGTTTAATTATCTATTAGAACTCGGTATTCCGTGATTTCCGTTCGCGATCTAATGGTTTTCACCGTAGTATGTCGTCGCGGTACCGCCAATTAATTTCCGATCGATTCGACGCAGATCTTTTGCCTACCCTGACAGCTATTGAAGGTAACGCTTTTTCATTTCGTTGTTTTGTGATTATACTAACATGCGTACTCGTACGGGACTAATCTATAGGGAAACGTACTTACGTACTATGACGAGTCCCCTGCTTTTTAGGAACATTATCCCCCACCCGCGACATATCGTATATCGTCCTTCAATTCCAGCGGTAATTTTTCCAAAATTACCCATCTTTTTAGGTCAATCGGATGCGAAGGAAGGCCGCTACTTGCCTTAGCATTACTTGCATTACTTTCCTGTCATAATCATTTTGTGCATTTTTTTTGTGTTCTTCGATGTCTGCGGTCTGTCGATTCGAGATTTAGTGGAAAATGATACCCCTCACGCCTTGGTACCAGAAATCCCGAAAACACATATTGAAACCTCGGACCAGGCGTACGGAGACTCATGTCTTCAACATATGGGAAATGGGAGAAACAGACGGTGTGGCGGTTCCCGTACCCATTCCAATCAATTCAGGGTCCAAAATTTGGTGGAAAATAATTCCCCACTTGCCTAAATCGCCCTAAATCTCGAAAATCAATTTTTCAAAAAACACATTTTGTCCTCTACCCCGCCCAAATTTGGTACGATCGGGCTGAAAAGTTTCAAGGACCGTCTTAGGCCGGGAACAGACCCCTGACCCAAATTTCAGATTTTTAGAAAAATGTTCTACTACCAAAAACGGCACGGACGGCGTACGGCGGACGGACATTATTGACCTTTTGGTTGGTTATTCCTTGAATAATCAACCTATCTTTTCATGATAATGGTCAACCTCTCCGATTTGGCTCAAAATTTTTTTCTGGACGTTTCATGATGTCCTGATCAAAAAAGGTCAATGTCCGTCCGCCGTACGCCGTACGCCGTCCATCGTCCGCCCCGTTTTTGGTAGTAGAAAATTTTCTAAAAATCTGAAATTTGGGTCAGGGGTCTGTTCCCGGCCGAGACGGGTCCTCAAAACTTTTCAGCCCGATTGAACCAAATTAGGGGGGGGGGGGGGGTAGGGGTCAAAATGTGTTTTTTGAAAAATGGATTTTCGAGATTTTGGGTGATTTAGGCGAGTAGGGTGTCATTTTCCACTACATTTTGGACGCTGAATTCAATGATGTGTGTCCCGGAAAGATTGGCACCCACCGGAAAAAGTTATGGGTCAAAATGGGTATGTATCCACCCATTTTGTATGTGTCAGGATTCTGGTGCCTAGGCGTGTGGGGTAGCATTTTCCACTAAATTTTGGACCCTGAATCGATTGGAATGGGTCTGGGACCCGCCACACCCACTGTTTCCCCCATTCGAGGAATAACCAACCCGTGTGTAAGAATTTGCAGATTTTTGAAAATGTTCTACGACCTAAATCGGCGCGGATGGCGGATAGCGAACGGACATTATTTGTTTATTTTGATCTAAAAAACCATTCTGGCTCGAACCTACCTTCGTCCGATAGGTGGTTTTCGCCCTAGGATCGATCTGAATTGATTAACGTGCATCACTTGGTGTGAAATAATACACCGGACGGCTGTGTTCTCTGGAATATCAGAAACCCGTTTTTCTTCATACCTTGCCTCTAGTGTGGTGATCGCATTAAAGATCGCATAGCTGCATTATGTAAGGGCGAGGTGGAGTTAACGTTTTTTTGTTTTATTATTCCTTGAATAATCATTCTATGTTATCATGGCAAAGGTCAACTCTCCTATTTTCCATGGCTTCTCCATGACCCGGACAGACATTCTTTTTGGGAACTCTATATCGATTTGAATGAGCCCTGGACACTCCAAATTCACTGTTTTCCCATACTGCTCCTAGGAATAATCAACCGTTGTGGAAGAATTTGCAGCGTTTTAATATGGACAGAAGGCGTGTTATTCCAATAAGAACATATTTATATGTATAAATCGATGTAAAATGGCCCAGTTGATATTTATTTACCACCTGTATCATTGCGTGAGGAAAGAAACAATTAAACGTGTGCCAGAACTTGTTCACAATATCTCTTCTCTCTCGGTAGCGAAATTAGAACGACGGTTAATCCGAACTGATAAACTCCATTCTGAAATCGGTTAAAAAGAGGGGAAACCGTGCAAATGGTTTTGCCGGATAACGCAAATTAGATAAACTCGTGTATTCATTTTAATAAAAGTGCCACAAGAAACGCGTGACTGGAATCTTTCCAGTTTTTACTCCTCTTGCAATCCCATTCTACCTACTCTTCATCTTGAAAAGGATTCAGTTACATTTAACTGTAACCAAACGGGGGAATGTCTGTGAACGGAAGGGGTATTTGTAAGATAGCGGGCGAGTCGAATTGATCGCACCGCAGACGGGCTTTTAGCATAAATATAATATATATTCAAACGTTCGTCGATTAATTAGGTTAATTTACGTTCTATTGAATATTACTCGGAGTTGGTATTGGCCGAAGTGGAGAGCAACACTAATAGAGAAGTGCATTTAGCTGTTGCTGAGGCTCGTTTTTTGCTGTAATGCGCTGACGGTACAGAAGTTTGTTCAAATTTGATACGATTTTACAGGGGTTGGTTATTCTTCGGACCAGTTGCATGGAGATTCTTTCTCCAACATAGGGAACATGGGGAAAAAAGTGGGTGTGGTGGGTCCCGGACCCATTCCAATCAATTCAGGGTCCAAAATTTAGTGGAAAATGATACCCCACACGCCTAGGTACCAGGAATCTAGAAAACACATTCAGAATTGGTAGTTAGATACTCATTTCGACCCATAACACTTCCACTTCTTGGTGGGAGCCAATAATTGTAGGACCCATTTCATTGGATTCAGCGTCCAAAATTTAGTGAAAAATTATACCCACACGCCTGGATCACCAAAATCTCGAATGTCCATTTTTCAAAAAACACATTTTGACCTCTACCCCACCAACATTTGGTCCGGTCGGGCTGAAAAGTTTTGAGGGCCAACTTGAGGCGGGAACGGATCCCTGACCCAAATTTAAGATTATTAGAAAATTTTCTACTACCAAAGTCGGCGTGGACAATGGACGGCGTACTTCGGATGGACATTTGATTTTTTTTATCTAGACACTTTGAAACGTACAGAAAAAAATTTTGGGCCGAATTGGAGAGATTGATTTTTTTTTGCATGAAAACATAGGTTGATTATTTGAGGAATAACCAACCAAAAATTTCAGCGTGACGACTCCGCGAGTCATTAAGTCATTATCCACATGAAAAGCCCAAATGCCAGTCGAATGATAGTTTAATACGTTTTAAGCTTCAGAGGCAGCGTGGTCGCGACTTAGTGAAGTTTACCCACTTCATCAATGTTACGACCAATTACTAAGTAGAAGTGTAGAGGTGGTTAAGTTTGGGTCAGTCCTTGAGAAGCCTTCCACTCTTGGCGGCCTCCACACCCCGTGCACACCATCCATTACTTTAAACTAGAGTTTCGAGCTTAAGACGCCTTTCCCCGACCCCAAACACTAAATTATATTTGGAGAGCCAACTTAGGTGACTTAGCTTCAAGCTTGGAGAAAGGACGCCAGGAAACCTGAGCTTTGAATGATGAACAGCTTGGATTAAGTAAAGTACTTTCGAACCTGTCTCCCTTTCTCAAGAGCTCTCTTACTTTAACGGGGTAATGTACGGGTACTTCAAGAGTGCGCAAACTTGAAAACAATCAATTTTCACTTTGGAAGTCATAAACTGTGCGGGGTATTTTGCATACGGTGATTATTATATATTATTCAACCACGTAATTTGGTACGTACTGACTTGCAGTAGAGTGAGAATAATACTAATAATAGGATTGAGGATTAGGTGCATTACTTTCTTGACACTAGGCACTCGGCTCCTCATAGCCCACCGAAGTGTGGAGGTGAAGGAGGGTTGGAGAGCCATGTGATCTCCTTATCTAATGCATGCCACGAATATCCTCTTTCGTTGTTGGCTGGTGACGCCAGAGGTAGAGATCTCCGAGGATGATGGTTGCTCCGACGTAGTTAGTGCCTGAATCCTCGTATACGTCTGTAGGTAGGCCTCTTCTTCTTATGAAACGATCGAATGTTCCGATGGAAGCGTTTGTAAAAAGTGTAGGTACTGCTTCAGGGTGCAGTGCCTTGGTGTGCATACAGAAACAAGCAGACATCTTGGACGTCTGAGCCTTCCGGCTCTCTGTGTGAGCCTGACTCTCTGAGGCGAAATGTCCCAGCAAAATCACATCCGACGTGCGCAAACGTATGCTTCCCTTGGACCCGAAAGTGATTAACCACCTGCCTACTTCGTCCAAGGTATTGTTTCACTTTAACGGCCTGTAGCTACATCTCTGAAGCACGGCTATACTGCCGACTGGGAAGTTTTCCTTTCTTCGTTCTTCTTCGTTCGGGGAGGGAAAAATAGGTGGTCCGCATTTCGAATCGAGTAGTGTACCTGGTACCATAACGAACTGGAATTTATCGAGATCGCACCATTAGGTAGGAATGGAAAATGCAAAGAACCTTTCCCTCTCTCAAACCTTTCCCATAAAACTCAATCGCTCCTCGATACCTTGGCGTATATTTTTCGCTCCATGGTCGGAAATACAAACCCTTTTACCCCGTTCTTTGATGAATGTTTGAGACCCCCTAGAAAGGAGGAGTAGTTCGGGAGGACGCATCACCTTCAGACCTTGAGCATACTTCACAGCATCCCGCCCTCTTTCTACCGACCTTTTTCTCTTTTTTCCACATTTCCTCGAAGATATTAAGAGGTGTCGCAGACAGAGAAGCTGGCTACAAATCCTGTTTACACAGTCCTTTTACTCTTTTGGAAGGGAAAACGACCTTCGCGCTCAGATATATTCCGTACGGAGTTTGCCCCGTTTTTCATAACCACCCGCATCCATTTAGAGAAGCATAATTCAATCGAGTTTGTCCTCGACAGAACTTTCTTTTCGAGGGAAAAGAGAATATCATAGAATATCCATGTACTGCGGGATGCCGTGTGCGTAATGGTTACGACGTTCTCAATATCCCAACATATCAGCAGAAAACGAAAGTACACAATAATATTAAGTATTCGAGGGTGAATGCAACCCTTCGAACGCTGGGATTTCTCACGGTCCCTGGAGCGCCGCATGAGGTAGGCTTGTGGTTTACCTACTCTAATATGAAATAACAGAGCAAAATTCAGTTAGTACACTGCGGAGAAACGATTGTTTTCCTCAAACTTCACGACCTGAACGTGTAGGCCGTACTGCTCCAGGTGCCGTGACCCAAGGCTCTCTTCAGTTGGATATGGGATATATTGTGGGTATATCGAATGACTTCCTCTTCAACTTTCCAATACGCAAATAAAATATTTCTTTCTCAACCGTGAGTTGATCAATATTTCGGTTTCGGACAAGATGGCCCTTCGTTTAGGCGCCTCAGGGGCGAAGGAAGAAATACAAGAACCAAGGACTTCATACTCTGCTGCAGGTAAGGTCAACTGCATCAGAATCGACGCCAACACTCAGCAAGAATGCTATTTAATTCTATCAGTTCTTCTATTTGTGATTCATAAACATATCAGAAAACTCATACAATTTGGAGAGAGGGAACGATTGTGTTATTAGCCCGGCCAACCGGGTGTAATCGAGTAATACCGACAGAGCAGGTCATAAAAACGAAATATTCATCTCTCTGCTGTTTTATATTCTGACTGATAAAACTGGTCATAAAATCATCCTAGTGAGTAAGGATGACGATAGCCGGGTGATTTGACCGGTCACCGCAGCCCATCAGGACACAAAAAGGGCGCCCAGATGGGGATGACATTTCGGTAAGAGGAGACGCTCAGACAGCTCGGTGGTTGTGTATAGAGAATTGAATTTATTGAAAGTGATTTTGTAAATTGAAATACAGTGTCCCTCCCTTCCTCTAAAAGTCATCCAAATGGGAATAGACGAAAAAAATGTATTTGAATTTTTACATTTTTTTGGTTGGTTATTCCTTGAATGATCAGCCAATGTTTTCATCCAAAAATCAATCTCTCCGATTCGGCCCAAAATGTTTTTCTAGACGTTTCAAGGTGTCTAGATCAAAATTAGCAAATGTCCGTCCACCGTACGCCGATTTGTCAAAATTGGTCGATTTCTTGAAAAATGAATTTTCTAAATTTTCGACGCTCAAGGCGTGTGGGATATTAGGTATTTTCGACTAAATTTTGGACGCTGAATCCAATGAGACGGGTCTTGGAACGATTGGCACCCACCAGAAGAGAAACTATGAACGCTGATTTTTACAAGGATCTCAAATAACACACTTGCGCACCCCTCGCATTAAATAAGTTTGGACAACCAACAAACTTCATCCTGAAAGTGCATTTAGACCGTTTCTCCGCTCTGCGAGCCCAAACGTTCATAGCATTTTAGTTTAGGGAATAATTCTGTGGGGAGGCGAACAGAGGCGCCCTGCCAACTTCAATATAGTAAAAGTGGCAGTTCGCATTGTCACGCACTCAAACAGAACTGCTTCCAGTGCCGTAATATAAAAAAAATTGATTTGATCATCCTTATATTAACATATATATACACAGATTATTCATACATGTACATAACTCAATAGAACATAACAAGAAGAGACTAAGATTTAAGGAAAATAGAACTAAGAGGAATTCCATGATCCATGTTTTAAAACAGGAGAACGATTTTTTCACGAGAAAATGCCATGTTTGGGGCCACCATGGTACGAACAGCTGCCTCTAGATATGAGAACCACAGTGTCTAAAAATATATTTGAAAGGAAAACAGTGACATTCTGAAGTACTCGTATAATGAAATTCCAAATCAGATTATGAATAAGCTCACATTTTAAAGCTAACTATACCTAGTATTCTGGTGCCTTCCTATTTTTATTGTTATTCGTTTTTTATTCTGCCATTACCGACTCTAATAATTTGAAAGACTGGATGCATACGGCCTGGACAGGTCCATGCCCTACAGGCCAATCAGAAATTCCACAGCGAAAGTACCAATAATTTAGTTGTTGTAAAGAAATTAAAAATGTTCACTGTGACGTATAATGAACAAATAAAATAATTTCTGATAAAAATAAAAATAAAATTGTTAAAAAATCCTTGCAAAAATATGAGGTTCAAAAGAATTTTTGTTTACTCTTATTTTGACGATTTTAGGTGGAGGGGCGTGGAACTACCTACTCGTGGGATACCTACCCTGTGAAATATATCATTGGTTCTCCGCATATATATTATTTTACTCTTAATGGGGACTCAAATTCATTCTATTCAATTCCCACCGATCGTTGAGTCAGGTCGCATCGCTCTCATTACATCTATATAATTGTCGTTAATATTGCTTTTGCCAGCTCATAGTTGTTGCGTATTGATCAGGGAGTCACTCAGTCGTGGTAGTATGAAGTGTTTGGTTAAACTGTGTGTCTGAAGTGAATAACGAAACAAAATACAACTCGAAATTCGTTCTTACCCCCACGGTCGTCGATTATTCCTATGTAACGGTATTCTCATAATGCGAAGCGCAAAAGTTGTGAAGTTCTCTTTGAAACCCCAACAACATTGAGAAGAATCTCCGACTTCTAGTCGATATAACTCAAACCAATTCTGAAGCGTCTCGTTAATTTCTAACCTTTTATATTGTTCGCTAAAAGAGAAGAAACGAAAGCGGAAAGCAACCCAATTGTCAGCATTTCGGCTCAGCCCTGGCCAAGAATGAAGAAGAGGGGAAGAAAGTTGGAATGGTGATATTAAAAACAAAAGAATTTTCTCTGAGCTCGTTACTACGGCGCTCATTATTTGCTCTTTGTGCCCAGAACGCCTCGTTATGTTGTAACATCGAAGGAAGCGGAAAAGGCGTGGGTAAGACGGACGAAGGAAGTTCTTGTAAAACCAAGATTTCCCGGATATATAAAACGAGGGGGATTCTCCAAGCAAGATAATAGTCCGACTGGTTTCAGATTTATCGATCGTTGTGTGTTATGTAAATTGCCTACCGAAATTAGTTACTCACAAACTAAATCTCATCTATTAATTTCACGTAATATTCGTAAAAGACACAACATCGGCGACAATATTGTGAACTTAGATAAATCCTTTAAATTAATTCTTGATAGCTAAGCTTTATAGGTTTATTGGGAAATTGACTGAAGCGTGTCAGTCACACTGAAACTGTGGTCTTAGCGTGGAGAACTGAGCATTTTGTAGCCTCAACGCCGTGCAGATTGCTTGGTAGTAAGAGTAGTAAGGTTGTCAGGTTAGGCAACATGAGTAGGCTGAAATGCTCAGAGTCCAGGAAAGCCTTTTCTTTCACCGGTAAGTTGAGTTGGGATAGTCTTTAGTCATTGAGAACGCTCTCAGAGAATCAGCCAACAAATTCCCGGGTACTGGGATACCAGAGAATGATATACGTCGTGTTTCATCAAGAAGAGATAGCGCTTGTTAGTGACTTCCAAGGGTTAGTTTGGATATTTGAGATAACTTTATGGGGAAAACGCCAATCGGCATACATGGACACAGGAATCTAGGGCTCAGGCAGTGGACGCTAGCCATCTCCAACAGCCCAAAAAGGCATCATAACACCTCTCTCCAGATAGATAAGTTCTCTGTGTACCTTTTGGGCTAAACAATAAACACAGAGACTGCAAAATGTGGACCCATGGCCATGAGTTGTCAACCTCGTTACATTAGCCAAATAGCAATAATGCATCTGAAGGGATCCAGTTCTGCCTGTGGAGTGGATCAGGGTATCCCCCGAGTCATGCCCAACTCCTACGCGATCTTATAGCTCATTCTATTGCTAATTTCCTAACTCAAGTGCCTCTTGAATTTTTTTTCTAAGGTCTTGTTTTTGAGTAAGTAGCAATAATTTAAGATTTTTTGTATTTTCGATCTTATGTCACTTGAATTAACATAAAATTTTCAATTTTCAGATGAACTCAAACCTGAAGATCCATTGGTAAGAGAATTAAATTTTTCATCTGTTCAATGCCCAACAAATACTATCCAGATGCAATTGAGTAGTGAAAAAGCAGTCCGATAAAATAATTTGGAGGAATTCCCGATCGACGATCAACGTTTCCGTCAAGTGAATGACAGAAAAATGAATTTTCAATTTCAGAGAGTAATTTTCTCATTCCTATCATGTAGAAGTGACCAACTCACATGAGAGATGCATATAGACATTGAAATGATTACTTGAACGAAACTATACAGAACAATAACCATGTTTATCTTTATATTATTTTTTACTCTTGTCTTTGGCATTCAGCGGTGATGGCAGAGAATTGTTGTTGCCGCAGCACACTTCATTTTGCCCCCGGACACGAGTGTATTTGAAAGCAAGGGACGGAGTGGAGAAACTAAGCAATCAGATTGTACTTTAATAAAATAGGTAGGTGACAGGCAATATTGCATCTCCTCAGAAGTACCCCCCCCCCCAACCTCGGTATTTAATTGGATTCGTACACATTGAGCGAGCGAGAGAACGGAAAGCCTAAGTACGTACTTCTTTCTCAGTTCAACTTCGGACGAGACCTCCTGAAGGAAATTCGAAATGGAGCTCGTGTCAAGATTTATTTCCTCTTGGGATTAATCAGTTTTCCTCGTGAACGTGGACGAAGAAATATTAAACTATTTTGGGGGATCGCGAATACCATGAGATGGAATGACAGGTATGAAAATGCGCTCGTAAAGTTTTTTTCTCAGAAGCTGGAAAAAAGGGGAAAATCTTGTACGTTCTCTCTGGCGCTTTCTCGTTATAAATCTTATAGATTGGTCTCTTCCTCTACATTTTTTACCACCGCCACTACCCGTCTCACCCGCTTTGGAAATCCAGTTTGTCCTCCATTGCCTTTGATGGGGTTAGCTTCAACCCTTCGCCCTCCGTGACAAAGTTTCCAGGACAACCCAATGAGAGGAAATTGCCGGTAAAACGGGTTTCGTTGTTCCCCGGCCTGCTGATGCTATATCAAACTCCCTCTCTCAGAAACTATAGTGATGCCATATATCCGTCTTCATCAATCTAACCTTCACCCCCCGGCTACGTTCTCGGGTTCGTGGCTGAGAATTTGGTCGCTCCAAGGAACTTGGGATTACCTCTTACCTCTGATTCGGCGATCTTTCTCTTTCCCTTGATCGAACTACTTTTCACGTATCACGTTCGGGAAGCCCAAATTAATCCATCCGAATAACCAAGACTACATTTCTCTACTATTTCATACTAAATTTCCACAATTATGCTGTATTTCGGCTTTCGTACCTGTACCTCATGAGTGGTCTCAACCCCTCGTGCCGATTGGTAAACAGAAACGTTCAGGACCATGTCCTTTTTCCCAGATGGCGCAGGTCTTTCCAACCTTCAAGGGTAGAGCACTAGGACTTTCCAATCAAGACGGTTCACCCTCGAGACAGTTTTGACCTGTTGTATGTTCACCGACCCTTTCGCCAGCATATCCGGGACGTTGAGCACTATGAAAAATAGGCTTTTTAACACTTTACTGATGATTATGCTAGGTGGGATATCGGATATTCTTTCTGGGCAATCGTGCTGAAAATGATCTGAGCATATTATTTGTAATATTGGCTTTAACGTACTGAATTCGCTGCGTCTTGATATTGGAATTGTCACTCGAGAGGGTGTATCTATGTAACTTCCGCAGCGTCGTGATCCTTGGCTTTTGGGTAGTTTTCCATTATTGAACAGATCGAAAATGTCGTATAGTGACGTCTCGAAAAAGATTATTGCGAAAAGAAAAGATCCGTAGTATTACTTGTTGTTCATCGAGATGTGGGGGATGATACATATTATACCAGAGGGTGACACAAGATCCGCGGCGTTATGAGTCTCAGAGCGCGGGATGTGGGAAAAAGAGGCAATCCGAACCACCTGACTCACCAGAGGCCTCGCAACTTGTCACATAACAACCGTCAAGAACGCTTTATTGCTTTTTTTTCAATGATTTAGCGTTTTTCCGCAACTGATCACTTTAGTTGAGCGGAAGGTCAGAATATTGTTGAGAAGACGCGCTATCCCATAAGCGTTCAAGGGCAGCGTTGAATAAATTTTACTCATTACTCAAAAATACATCTTCATTTGAATTTTTATTAACTTTCCAGTTGAAATATCACATCAACTATATCAACATTGCAATCGTGACCTCGTTGTGGTTCCAAGCTTTCCTGTCAGAAAGATTCTTGGGCGTAAGAGCTCCTGATTGTTCGCTGTCTGCTTTGAGTCGTTGGTGGGCAATCCACAGCTATTTCCATATTCCTTGCAAAATGTGTCGCAGCACTGCTACTTCATGATCTATGCCGATGACCTGGATATCTACACCTTTTGCTAAGTTGATAGCCTAGATGGTATCATAAAAATCATCATCGGTGACCTCTATATGGTGTCAACATGGTGAAAATCCACAGAATGATCATAAATGCATTGAAAAACAAAGTTATGATATTGGGCATTAGAAGGATTATGGTCACATTCACCCGGAATCATTGCCTGAAATTTGCATAGGTGACAGCATTTCGTCGGGACCTGCCGTAAAGGTGGAATTTTTGGCACCATTGTGAAGGAGGAATGTCCAGGGGTGCGCATTGTGTGCCATGGCCTGCTTGCAGTTTACTTCCCGAAGCACATTAGAGTACAACTTGACCAGGCACTGGCGATGCCGCACTTTTACTACGCCCAGCAAACTGTCATGCCACATACAAAATACACAAAATACTGTGGAGCGTCTTGTTTGCCATTTAAGGCTCATTCAAGAAGCTCGACATTTTAAAAATCATAAAGATGTGAAAACTGGCAGTGGAATCCATTCTTTTAATGGCACTCAAATACGCCTTTGCACCCCTACAAGCAGTTCAACATACATGATGTTCCTATGAGATATGCCTCTTTAATGCAAGGAAGAGTTCTTATTGCTTGCTGGATATGGAGGATAGAATTGTACGAGGATGTAAAAGCATACTACTTGCCAGGGAATCTAGAACCTCTCCCTCATTGCTTAGATAAACACATCAATCAAACCACTCATTCTGCTCATTGTTTGAATTTTGAGAAATTCTTTCTTCGTCTTCCGGTCAGTAGATTGGTTGGGGAAACCACCTCCCTCCCTCCCGCAAAGGGTATTGCCACTTGAGCCACCGTCCGTTCCATTCTAGGGTAACTCCACTGCGCATGGCCTCACATTGTAGAAGTATTATCGGATAAATAAATACATAAATAAAAGCACTAATGAGAACTTCGACCAATTTGGCTAACTGAAGCCCACTATTTGAAAACGATTGGGTAGTTTTGATACTTGATCCTAATTCATCATCTTCTCCATCTCCACTCTCGTTGGAGCCGCTAGTCAGCGGCGAGGCTATAAACAACCGCTGACCCGTGAGGCTAATGCAACCCATCAAACTCCCTGGCCGTTTCAGGAAGCAGTTGGTTCTTTTGACTGGCGGTCATTGTAGAGGCCTCTGAAGGACCGTTCCAGCCGTAAAAGGAGTTCGAATGTGGACCTTCACGCTCCGCCACACATCAATCCAACTTCCCCTCGGCGTCGAGCCGTTCTATTTTATTTTCATTCTATCACTTCGCGAGGCTTCTGGAGCCTACACAGTTAGAAAGGAAGGAGAGAGAGGACATTTTTATTTGTGAGAGCCCACTTTCGAAGGCAATGTGGTTTCTTTGACTATGTCTATCTGATGTTAGTTACGTGGTGTATCAGTGTACGTAGACGGGCATGCAGTCCAAATTCATCATGATGGATCACCAAAAAAGGACAATAAATATCGTAATAATTATTATAATTACCTGATACCTTGTATGATTTCTCAAACTTCTATTGGTTATTCCTTGAATAATCAACCTATGTTTTCATATTTTTATTGTTCAGTTTGACTCACTATGAGATGTGAAAGGCTTTTGACGTGATAATTCTAGCGGAGACAAAACTTTTTCCGCATTCTAACTGAATTCGCTTCCACGAAACTGATGAGATACAGTGAGGCCCCTAGACTAGCGCACCACCTGTTGGAGGTTTCTTAACAGCGCAGTTTGGAGAGAGAGCTTGACCAAGATGGTTCTGTTGTCGGTGCCTGTGCTAAAAAGACTAATTAACGCTATTATTGTGCGCTAGCTGGGGAGAGTAGGCTACTCTTGAGCAAAGAACCTGCTTGTTCGATTAGTAATAGTTTTGTTGTTCTTTCTTTCATAAAATATTTGAGTTACGTGACAAGAATTGTCTTCCTATCGTTCAATGGTGTCGAGGAAGGGCAGGTTTTTGACGAAGAAAGCTGCAATATAGGATATACATAACATCTCCTTGTTCTGCTAGTCTGACAGGCTCATAATATTCTGTGAACGGGTTTGAGCGGTACTATTGAGTCCTATGATGGATTTCAACCTTTTTCCTAAAAGAGACTCATAATGAGCTCTTCTACCGTGTGGCAATCACCTCCAACGTGGTCATATCACCAGTCTTCACTGCAGGGCTCTGGACCTCAACGATCCGAGAAATATCGTTGTTTCAATAGTCCTAATGAGGACGTGAGGACGATCATATTTCCACCGCATCAGATGAGTGTAGCCGCTTCGCCTAAATGGCCTGCTCGATGCATCCAGCACATTTATCATACAAAACAGAAGGCGCCGCTAATGGGGCGTTCGCCCACATCAATCATACGTAAGCGCGTTAGCACGACCGCTAATTTACATCGTGTAAACGAACTTGCAAGTACCTGCCTGCTCGGCAACGACATTCCCCGCAAGTCTTGTTCTCTCGCGAGTTTCGATGACGAATAATAGGCACTAATTATGGTACATTTTCGACAGTATAAACTGGGATCTCAATTACCATATCTGCGCACTCCACTTAACTGCGCAACCATGCGCATGTGACAATAACATCTTTTTTAAAAAGAGGGGAATAAAATGAAGAATAATATTTTTTTAAGAACCCTACACATCTATAAAATTTAATGTGCCCTGAATAAGATGCATTTTTCAGCCGAAATAAACAAATTTATTCAACGGATTGAGATATCGACATTCTGAAAACGGCATCGCGTTCAGAAACTTTTCGTAAAACCACGATGTTGAAATCTGAGAGCTAAGGTGTACGTTTTCCTGGAGATGGTCACATATTATTTTTATTATATTAGTTCGTCTTCGTTTCTGACATTGAATAAATAACTATTAAGTGTCCCTGGGAAAAAGAAAGAATAAAACTCTTTCAGAAACATGTTCCATCGTTAGGTAGTGACAGGGTTGGAGAGGCATTTAACTTCTGAGAGGATTTCAGTTCCTTCAGACTAGAGAAGGTCGCTATAGCTGACGTAGCAGGACATTTCAATATTAAGCATTCTTGGTTTGACATTCGAGAAAGAGATCCATCCACCAGACGATAGCGTCTTCCCCTTGACTTTCCTCCTTGTGACGACCGTATTATATTGAATTCTCAAAGAGGCTTGTGCCAAGGAATCGGTTCTCGACAAAAGGCGGGCGGGACAAGAGCTAAGCGGTATCGTCCTACGAGGGAGGCTACAGGGCATGGAAACAATGTTACCCTACTTTTCAGAATCGTCTCGGAAATACTACTAACCGCAAGGCACCAGTGAGCGAATTACTACCCATACGGAACCTGAGATAACTATTCGATTTGGACTATGATGGTTCGGATAATAGGCATCCAAACTACTTAGTGTGGTGCAGTAAAAATACTCGTAGTTGAGTTGCATTGTTCAGTTAGTTGAAAATGTCGTATGACATTTAGGCAGGACAGAAATAACGAAGCCTTGCGTGGTTAAAAAAAAACCTATAATGTACTATGGCAACCAAAAAAAAAAAAAAAAAAAAAAAATCTGCAAATTCTTACACACGGGTTGGTTATTCCTCGAATGGGGGAAACAGTGGGTGTGGCGGGTCCCCGACCCATTCCAATCGATTCAGGGTCCAAAATTTAGTGGAATATGATACCCCACACGCCTAGGCACCAGAAATCCTGACACATACAAAATGGGTGGATACATACCCATTTTGACCCATAACTTCTTCCGGTGGTTGCCAATTGTTCTGGGACACACATCATTGAATTCAGCGTTCAAAATTTAGTGGAAAACTATACCCCACACGCCTAGGTAGCAGAAATCCCGAAAACACATATTCAAAATGGGTAATAAATACCCAATTTGACCCCTAACTTCTTCCAGTGGGTGCCGATCGTTCTGGGACCCATTTAATTGGATTCAGTGTCCAAAATTTAGTGGAAAACTATACCCCACACGCCTAGGTAGCAGAAATCCCGAAAAAAACATATTCAAAATGGGTAACAAATACCCAACAAATTTGACCCATTACTTCTCTTGAACTTTCTTGGTGAGAAAATGGGAATTATAACTCGCGGATCACAATTTGAACAATATATTTTTGTACTCACTTTCTTACAACTCTAGAAGAAGGAGTGACTTGAGACTTGAATGAACAGAGCTGCAAACCCTCATGATCACTAACAGTCTAAGGAGAGCAATATGTAGTTCGTATGTTACATGGAATGTATAAGATATTCCATCAACTTTCTCCAGTGGGTGCCAATCGTTCTGGGACCCGTTTCATTGGATTCAGCGTCCAAAATTTAGTGGAAAATGACACCCTACTCGCCTAGATCGCCCAAAATCTCGAAAATCCATTTTTCCAAAAACACATTTTGACCCCTCCCCCCCCCCCCCCAAATTTGGTCCGATCGGGCTGAAAAGTTTCGAGGACCCGTCTCGGCAGGGAACAGACCCCTGACCCAAATTTCAGATTTTTAGAAAATTTTCTACTACCAAAAACGGCGCGGAACATGGACGGCGTACAGCGTACAACGTACGGCGTACAACGTACGGCGTACGGCGGACGAACATTGACCTTTTTTTATCAGGACATCATGAAACGTCCAGAAAAAATTTTTGAGCCAAATCGGAGAGGTTGACCATTATCATGAAAACATAGGTTGATTATTCGAGGAATAACCAACCAAAACCGCAAGCCAGGTGAGGAAATTTTTTGATGCCAGGTGTGATGCCTGGTGGTTAGATTTTAGATCTAGGGGTGGTATCTTCCAGTTACTCCACTAAAACCTCACCCTCCCAAGGCCCAACTTGGTACTATTCATCACATGTCTTCGGGTTGATTTTTGATTGATTGATGTTGAGTGATCTCACGTAGAATTGAAAGAGCTAAAGTACCATTCATTCCAATTTGTTTCTGAGCAGCCTCGGCAAGTAATTTGTCACAATCATGAAATTATTTTCATTACAAGTAGCCGAATGTCACGGACATGCAAACGCGCAGGTCTTACATTAGTAGCAAAAAGGTTGGTATTATCTTAAACTATTTTTGAAATAGGTTGATAGATACCCGTTCAACCATTACCTCTTCCGGTGATCCATTATACGAGTAGTTCTGGGACCCGTCCGATTGGATTCACCTAAAACGGCGTGGACGGTGGAAGGACATTTATATTTTGATTTAGACACCTTGAAACGCCAAAAAAAAAAAAAAAAAAAAAAAAAATGTAGGCTAATTCGAGAGGTTGACTTTCTTTGAGAAAACATAGGTTCAAGGATGGAAGTCTTGCTCTGGAAGGCCATTGGTACGGCACAAATTCAAATTCCGTAGGCTATAACTTACACTCAACACTTTGCATGGTGTAATTAAGGAAAATTTGATTTCCATACTTCACTTGGATAAATACTACACGCTACTAACGAATTGTACCTTCACCAAACCACTACCGTTCCAAAATAGTTAGTGAGGTGACCCAACAGAAGGTTAAAATCAAGGATGATAGACTGCAAAGCAGCCATAGCAGTTGGGAGAGTGACGTCAGCTGGCGATCAACATTTTCTCCGACTACAGAGTTCTATGTTCACCTCCTCATTCTTGATGTCGATTTGTACATCCTGTGCTGACTTCATACTTAACTTCTTACAGGAAAAAGTTTATTTCTGCAAACAATCCGTCCTACCCAACACATCTGGATCAACTTTTTGTAAAGCAAGACCCCTTTGGCCCCGTATAATTATTATAATGAATATAGCAAATTTGAGGAGCGTGAATAGAATAAAATATCCTTGCCATCCATTTTGAAATCATGACCTTGTCCTCCGGCAATACTGACTAAATACACACGGCTTATGTTTGGCGAGCGTGAAGAAAGGCGACGCTAATATTTGAGGACAACCCTAATTTTGCCATCAGCGTCTGTCAGAGGGCGAGGAAAGTTTCATAAATGGATACTCTCAAGCCCTCTTCACTTCTCGAGAATCAAGTTGATACGGTCTCTTTTCTCGCCATTTCAAGAGGGGAACAAGGGAAAGTTTCAACGTTCGTTGATGAAAATGTAGGCGGAACATTGCCCGTCTCTATACAACTTTGTATTTAACGACACAAGGAAGTATCAAAGTTCATTTCAATATTATTTGCTGAAATGTGGGAGGATTTGACAAGGGTTTGGAGACGTTGGTGAAAGACGTTGGGAGGCAATTTTGGTGACTCAACGAGCAATATACAAGGGAAAGCGTGAAAGGATCGAGGAGTGCGAAATGAAGGAACGGCGGTGGTTTAAACGGGAAGATTTGAAGCAGGAAGGGAATTCTAACGCAATATAGCGTCGCTTTCGAAAGACTCAGGCAATGCTGAGAGTTAAACACCCAACACTGGCCGTATACACAAAACGAATTCTGTTTTCTTTAAAGTTTATTAGCATTGTACCTAATCAGAGCCTGGGCTGTCTGTCATTGCACAATGCTGATTAGTCACGGCGTATTTAACCATGATGGAAATTATGTCCCCATTTCACTTGAGCTGAGATTATATTTTCCTTCATTTCATTTTAATTAATGAATAATATTTTTTTAAATATTTATATCGTGATATATGCCGGCGGGTCACATCATTTTGCAGCCTCTGCCAACGCATCCTCCCTACCCGCACCACCTCGTTCGCTCCTTGTGTTATCTCCGAAAACTAATTTTTTTGTGATTTATTGAAAATGTTGACAAAATTAAAAAAAAAAAAAAAAAAATCGAAAAAAAAATCAATTTTGGAACCAAGAACTTTTGAAACCAATTTTCGAACCAATCGAATCGATTATGTGGCCATGTTTTTGAAGCTTATGTGCCTTAAATCGCGGGTAGAGAAACCATAAGTGGAAAAGGACCTCATTACTAAACCAGCTGCAATTTTCAAAATTTGTCGGATTCTAATGTCTGGAGCCAAAAAAAGATAAACTTTTGCAGATGAAACGCCATATCTCGAGTTTCGCTGAGTTAAGGCGTTTTACTAGCAAAAATATTCAGGAATCAACATCAGCTTGAGGCGTTTTTTAACAGAGTTAAGGCACTTTTCCTTGAGAAAAGAATGGCTGGTTATCCCAGGGCTTATAGACGACCCAGAACCAAGGGTTTCTTTGGTTATACTTCAGCTAACTTTCGCCCTTATTGTTTGCAGGAGCCTAGTAGGTTTCACGATAGAAATTACTGCAGTGCCCTTGTGCCGCACAGAGCATAATGGTAGCCTGAATTCACAGGTCTCCTTTTTTACGGTCCCTTCTAGACTCATGCTGGGTTGAACAGGAGAGTGTTGCTTCTAGAACCAGTTGCAGCTATCTGGATACATTTTGGACAGGAGGAAGGAGCAAAAAGCTCAGCAACAGAAAGCTACCGAGTAACGGTTATACCGAACCAATGAACCTATCCTTTCATCCCAGACTGGTGTTGAGAACCATCATACAGAGGATTAACATTCTTGATGTCTCTCACACTTTTCTGAGAAAGAGTATTTTTGAGGTCAACAATGTAACTAAGCCAATTATGAAGGAATGGAGAGCAAGCTCACCAAAGATGTCCTTCCGACCTTGCCTTTTAGGATACCGTACTCCATATCTAGCTACTTCCTTAATACAGATTTTTATGAGTTCCCTGCCTCTGTTATTGGCGATTGGCCTGAAGTGTTTCGAGAAACAGAGAGAACTGGAACAACGTTACGGACCCAGATCTCACATTTCTAAGAAAATGCCCACCAAAAAGAGGCAATAACGGTGGGAAGAATCAGCTGGCGAATCGGGAGGGTTGGCTTCTGGTATGAGAACATCAGCTCTTTACTCATTGAATAATTTACGAAAAATCGACCACTGTGGTGTTCTTCTGCACAACCTTGTCTGATACATGGTACAACCATGAGATATGCTGTTTTGTTTTTTAAACATTTTTTTTTTTAAAGTGGAGAAAAGTTCTATTTTATTCATCCTATTTCTTTATAATACAGGGTCATGTGCATTTTAGCTTCGAATACTTGTTGTAGTTATGAAAATGGCGCCTTTTGCCTTGTTGCATGAACTGAGGACAACCTCTATTCCGAGTCAAACAAAAATAGCTGCCTCGGGTATTATGTATTCTCCTCTTCCTCCGGTTATCATCCACGTTGCGTCGACGGAGATCTGCCAGCAAGTTAACAGCTCAATAGGTCCCACCTGGCCCATCGTTCTCAACGAGAAGTTTCCAAGTCGCTTGCACCCCTTATTCTTGGAACATAGTTGGGAAGTGGATGTTCCTAAGCATACCTTTGCGCTGTCATAATGAACCTAGGGAGGCAAACTATTCTCTACATGGCGCCATAATGGACTTATGGTACGAACCTTGGTGCTGCGACGGAACGCGTTAAGTTCCGTGTATATTTCAGATTTCCAATTAAACTGTAGAAGTTATCAACCATCGAGGCTTAGGAAGTAACCAAATTTTCCGGGAGGGGAAGTGGGGTTCATGGGTAGTAACTGGTAATTTTGTCCAGAAATATAAAAACCATTATTCATGGAAGTTGCTCTCAAGTTCGTAGAAGCTCGATAAAAGCCCGATCGACTGATGTAATCGTGTATTATTTCATTACTTAACTATTTCATTATTTAAAACAATGAAGGAGATATTCCTTCAATATAAATTAACAAAAGTATTACACAGCTCGGTCTTTCATTTCATCAACGTAATAACTCATCCTCTCATCTTTCAATTGTCAATGAAAAGAATAAAAATTGTAATAAATGTTTTGCAATAGTAACAGCTGGTTTACACTCTGATGCAGGATATACTCTACCGAGGGTTGAAACACGCTACAAATTCTATCATTTCATTATTTGGGCCAGGAGTATGGAGAAAATAAGGGAAACCATGGACGTGGTGTATCCACAACCATTCCAATCGTTCTTCTGAAATTTAGTGGAAAATGGTACCCCACACGCCTAGATACCCGAAAAGCTCGAAAATCCACTTTAGTATGCGTCAATCGGTCTGGGACCCATCACAATGGATTCAACGTCCTATGTTAAGTGGAAAATGATACTCGACACGCCTAAATCGCTAAAAAGAATAAGGTAAAAGGTGGTAGGTACTTGTATAGCCTGATCGAACATACATTGTTTTGACATTTGAAAATAAATCCATAACTGTTACATCTCCTCTCCTTGAAACTTTTCAACCTAATCGGACAGGGTAATGATCAAAATTTGTTTCTTGAAAAAAGGTTTTTCGAGATTTATGGCAATCTAGGCGTGTGGGGTATTGTTTTTGACTAAATTTTGGACGCTGATTCCAATGAGACGAATCCCGAGACGATTGGCGCCCACCGGAAGAGGTTATGGACGCTGAATCCATTTTTTGAATTGGTCTCCATGCACCTGGTCCGAGGAATAGTTAACCACTGTGTAAGAATTTGCAGTGTTTTTATTTATTTATTTATTTTACCGATATTTTCCAAGGAGATATGAGATATGGGGATATGATCTTCATGGAGTTGAATAATATAAAGTCGTATCACACGCTTATTTATAAATACAATTTAATCCTAGGACGTAATTTTACAGTTTCATCCCCTCGTGTTGGCCGGCTAAATGAATTTCCGCTGTGGAACCTCCCGTATTATAAGGTAGATGGATTGCCGAGTCGGTAGCGGGCGGACGCGAATGAATCGTAGTTTGATTGATGTGAAGAATATTGTAACAGGTTCATCAGGCATTGATTGATAGACTGGCTTCTATGCGTTTACATCGATAGCGGCGGAAAAGGGCCAGGAGCCGGCCAAGTGGAAGGGATGAAAAGAACCTAGAGTAGGTTTTTTTTTCAATCGAGGGCCGAGAGGGAAAAAACTTCTTAAGCTCTTTCCTTTCCACTTATTATTTTAGATTCTTCAAAGCATTCACTTTACCAATCAACTTTTTTCCCCTTCGTAGTTGATAAGAACGGACGCTAAGGATTCATTGAAAACACATCAATCTTCATGTTGAGTGTCTAATTGAATTTTCATGTTTTTTTCGCGTGTTACTTTTCCCAAAGTAAGTTGGCCAACTCGTTGTTTAACAAACGTAACAATATTTTGATTGATGAATCTACAGGCAGCCCCAGGTGGGGACTTCTGTGGGTTTTTCTAACAATCTTGATTGTCATTGTCGTAAGCAAGCTGCTCAGTGGTCGCCCCAGGCCTGCAGTAGTCAGAATACAGGTTTTTCTTTGCTCTTCAACTTATGTTTATATCGATGGTTTTAATAGTGATTATTATGGAAGATCGAGTTCCAAGTGGCATGACTCATGATGCTCCTAAGTATAAACACGGTCATCTTATCGAATTCTCCCGCCTTCTAATTACAGCCCCCGATTGAGATACACAAGTCCGACAATGTGCCTAATCTAGGTATCTGAAAAAAGGTTGTGAACCAAGAGGATAAATTGAACTGTGATAGGTAATCACGTTCTCTTTCTTGTCATTACAATACATCAATATTTACTGCTGTATTGAGAAAAGTGTTTTGTTTATATTGGAAACATCCAGGAGCAGCGCAAATAATTTATTTGGTACGTATCGTTAGTGACTTTGATATTTTCCTCTCCATCGAGCATTCGAACCCTCGGATAAGCTTGTGAAAATTTCCCCGAACAAACTCCCTCGCATTAATGCTATACTAACCTAAGGATTATCTGGTTAATGTCCAAGTAGGAACCATCGAACAAAATTAACAAAGTTGTTGTATGTTTCAAACCTCGTTTATATTCATGAAGACTATAGGCTTGGGGAGTGCCTGCTTGTGAAGTTCTCTCCCAACTCTCCCGGAATACTGTGGTATGAGATGAAAGTTGTTACAAAACACGGTGAAGTAGTGTGGGGACTATTCACATCTTCTCCATTGATCAAAAATGAGCAGTTGATACGTGCCAGAATCAGCGGTTATCAGGAGAATTGGCGATGATCCAGTTGATACATAGAAGGTCGTTTCTGCTAAATATCAGCAGCGTAACCACCGTTACTGTCTACATTGCTTGGGCCACCCTGCTGAGGATTAGAAGGTGTCATCGAAGGCTATCTTTATAGACATTGCTATTCACCCTGCTCTTGACGTTACATTACCGTCAACTACAGTTCATTGTTCTCGGACCTCGGCAGTATTCATCCAACGAGTTGATTGCGGAATGTAGCAGTTTCCTTTCAACAGGACTATGAATCTCATCAAAGTGCCCGATGGGGTGTGCGGTGGGGTACTCAAGTAGGGTCTGGTTACCAAGGCCAAGGCAATACTTTAATCACCTGTTGTACCAGCGCTGGACCGTATTTGAGGCGGTGTGGCCCATGGCATACCTCCCTGGTTTTTGGGCTCTAGGACTTCCACCAAGCAACAGGCTGCCTCACCCTCTCCAGGTGTTCACCTGCAAGTAGCAGCCCAGGATGAACCTCGTGGAGGTTGGAGTTTTCCTTTACATCTGTGCCTCAGCCTGTGTACGAATCAACCTTCAGTTATGGCTTGAGGTCTTCCATCTCTGGCGGGCCTCAAGCTGAAGGGCATGGGTGGGCTATGAAGTTCCCGGGACTTGGTGCTTTTGTGGGGGCGTAACTTACTGGCCTCATTTCGTACAGGGCATCACTGAATGCACGAGCATTTTGTATGAGTGCCAGAAACCTTCCACGTGTCTTCCGTCAGGACCTCTTTCTTCACCCGCTCATATTTGTCTCCTAAGTCCAGCGAAAGGGAGCCTTGCTAGGCTAAGTAGAATACCCCTCCCTTATTTGGAAAAAATGCTCAAAATCTAACGTTCACTAGCCTATACAGAAATATCAAATGCAATCTCTCACTGGTAAAACCTTGAAAACCCAAAAATGTGAGTTTTAAAAAATGAATCTTCAAGATTTTCGGCAATCTAGGCAAGAGCAGTATCATTTTCGACCAAATTCCAGACGCTGAATCCAACGAGGTGGGACCCAGAACAATTAGCGCTCATTGGAAGAGGTTATGGGACAAAATTTGTATCTATCTACTTATTTCAAATATGGGGTTTCGAGATTTCTGGCACCTAGGCATGTGGGATATCATTTTCTACTGAATTTTGGACGCTGAATCGATTGGAATGAGTTTTCATGCTCCTGGTACGATGAATAACCAACCCCTGTGATAGAATTTGCAGCGTTTTGAAGATAAATTAAGGTTGTTTCTATGCGTTAGCCTTCATATAACCAATTCTCGAGCGATCTCAAGACTACCACGTAGGTTTCCTAATTGGCCCCTTTTCTACCACTAAATCATCATTTTAATGTTAATTTAACTTTTGAAAAGTTGAGGGCTAAAGGCAGGAAGCCATTCGAGTTTCCCAGGTAATTCTAACCAGAAGGTGAAAACAGCCCCCCCCCCCCCCCCCCAAGGATATTCACCTCCTCATCCGATGGAACGCGCGGGTTCTGCCATCGCTCTTAGCACTTTTGCTTTTCCGACTTTCTGCCTTATTACTTTTGGACACCAGATGGCTGTAGGGAAGGCTGCGGAGAAAAATAGAGTTTTTCAGAAAGGAAGCTAAGATTGGTGGGGGGAGGGGTTGCGGATAATATGAGGGGTTGCCGTTATTGGCACCCTCCTCTTCTTCGCTCATCGACATCGCAGCTCCGACAGCACATTGGATTTATACGCGCGGTCTGAGCCCTCGTTGGAATCTGTTGACGACCCACTTTTCCTTAAATTAATACCATGCGAGAGGTGTTATTCCCGGAGTCGGGAAAAAATGAGAAACGAGGAAAATACCTAATTGCAACCGTTTCATGAGAAATAATCATCTTCGTAATTATCACGAGAGCTTTCATTTAACTTCTATTAACATTTCTGCCATACAAGTTGAATTCTTGGAACCTGTTTGGAACGTTCTCACTGAACCAATGCCATATTTTCCTTTATAATGAGGTTCAATAATTAGTTTCAGATAGAATCCCTTATTTACAATTTCAACCCCTTGACCACTGACAGTTAAAGTCAAAAATTATATTGCCAATCGAACGAAATTGATTTTACAGTAAGTGAATATTTACTGTTGCAACTGGATTTTGATACTCCATTCTAGATTTCCCCCGGGAAAAACTCAGCCTAGTTTGCGGGAGATGGGAAACTACCCGGACTCCGTAGTCGAGCCCCTATCCTGTTCGAATTCAGCAAGGTAATCCTCTCCATGATTGCCCTCATAGCTGCTTTAAGGGGTATCGGGTTCGCAGAGTGTTATTACCTCTTGATCCTCCCGCAAATTAACGGAACCGAGTCTGATGATTGGTACATCTCAGTCAGTAGCTGGTGAAGAACGCTTAAATCAGTTCAAGGAAATTATTTCCGTTCACTCACAACTGCTAAACCTCTACAAACAATGTTTTTAAGCGTTGTGTAACAATGAGGCATATTTCAAATAGCGAAAATTGCTTCTTCTTTTATTTATTTATTTATTGTTGTTGGTTATTCCTTGAATAATTAACCTATGTGTTCTTTTCATGCAAAAGGCCGATCTCTCCGATTCAGCCCAAAAAACTTTTCTGGGCGTTTCAAGGTGTCTAGATCAAAAAAGTCAAAATTTGACGAACATTTAATGTCCACACGCCATTTGGTTTTTTCCTGGGTCTAGTTGGCTCTATAAATTTTGGACGCTGAATTCAGTGAAATGGGTCCAGGAACGATTGGCACCCTCTGGATGAGATTATGAGTCAAAATGGGTCCTTATTGACCAATTTCGAACATGTATTTTCGAGATTTCCAGTACCTAGCCGTGTGGGGTATCATTTTCCACTACATTTTGGACGCTAAATCGATTGGGATGGGTCCCGCCACACCCACTGTTTCTCCTTTTTTCCCCATGTTGAAGAAATGAGTCTCCATACGTCTGGTCCGAGGTATAACCAACCCGTGTGATAGAATTTGCAGCGTTTTTCTAAAAGCTTGCTGTAACGTTCCAGGGAAACTATCGTTCGCATCACAAGGAAACCAAACTAACCCAAGTATATTTCCTTCGTCCTCAGTTCTAGGTCACACAATGTTCGCGGTTCTCATCTGGGCATCGCTCATGTGACGGGTAATAGTATTCAAGTTCAAATCTCTCGTTCGCGCACGTGTTGCATTAGTGGCGATGGGTAGGCAATACCTGAGACGCTTATATGATTTATCGCGTCACAGATGAAGCCATTTGTCACGGTACACGTCACCACAGCAATGCTTCTCTCCTCATTGTCAGCGTCCTATTCCTCGAAGACAACAGAGATGATAAATCTAAATTAAATGCCCTCGTTATATAACTATAATCATTCATTTCGATTCCTCCCCGGGCGTTCTTTTGACTTGTTCCTAACATCAGTTTTTACTTTCAGGTTTCTAACGAACCATTCATATGTGAGAAATGTATATTGCTTGATGTTTCACTTCGCTTTTTTTCAAAAAGCACTCGGTTTAGCACTTTTTATCGTTTCAATGGGTCGCAAGAGACTCGCGGAATTTGCCCAATTTTTGAGTCTTTACCAAAAAATTGTTTCTTCACACATTCACTATTTATCTCGATTTTCAAAATGCTGCTGATAGTTTATTATTTTAGCACTCCGTCGTATCACAGCGGTCGTCTTTTTGTCACTTTTTGTCCGTCCAGTTCGGAAACTTGAACTTAAATAAGTTTCACCGAAGGCCGAAGGGAGACAAACAGGAATGAGCGGACTCTTCAAGAAGAAAAGGGATTAACAGTGATCCCATAACTTTCCAAGAGTTCTCCTTCGATTATAACTTAGGCGTCTACCAGGGGCCACATATTGGCAGGTCGGGAGAGACGGCCCAGACGGCGATGGATGGATCGGAAGGGGACTAAGTTCTTGTCATCCGCAGCGTACACAACCCCAGAACAGGCGGCCAAGAGTCTTCTTCTGATTTTAGGCACATAACCTCAAAGAAACCGACTAGCTCTGCATGTGTCTTCATTTATTTTCAAAATACATTCCTCACTACACGACTGTTGTTCGAAGGATGATTGATCGCTTCTAGGTAATTTGGAGCCGAGAAATTCTACTTCATTAAATACTTTTAAATTTTACTCATTTTAGAAATGCCCCATAGTTAACCACTGCGTGGCAAACTGTTCCAAATTCAGATACCTGCTGTAAATCATTCATCCATGAAAGTAATGAATCATGTTTGCAAAACAACTCGAACCTAGGCTGAACATACCAAGTGTTCACGAGGTCTCGGGGGCCGCGGGTATACATGCCTTCAATCCTCGACAGTCGTGTGGGTTTGCCTACTCATCTATCTAACAAGCCCAGTCAATACGCAACGGCTTTGTGTAACCAAACCAGGATTGTTAGGTAAATTGTCACGCGTGTAGAACAAATCAGAACAGGCTCAACTAAGCCTCTGTGAAAGAATTTGCTGCTTTTTGATCTAGACATCTTGAAACGGCCAGAAAAAATGTTGGGCACAATGTTGAGAGAGGTTGACTTTTTGTAAGAAAAAATAACCGTCCAAAAACGCTGCAAGTTCTCTCACGGGGAAAACAGTACCTAAATTTGGAGTGTCTGGGACTCAATCCGATTGATTCGACGTCCAAAATTTAGTACTCCAAAATGATACCCGACACGTCTAGATCGCTAAAAATCTCAAAAACCCATCCACATTCAAATTTGTTCTTTTCTATTCGTTAGTGTTTTGAATTCGCTTTTTTGTATTGCAAAACAGAACTACAGGATAGATAAGAGGTATGAGAGAGGATGGAGTGATTAACAATTCCAGTGCGGGACCCGCAAAGCGTGCCACCACCCTGAGAGGTTTTTGTGTTGAATAATGGACATAGCAACATCCTCAATGGCTTGTTTGAGAGCTGGTTCCATACTGCCCTTTTTCTGTATAAGGAGGCAGGGCAGTACATCCCCACTTCCAGAGAGACAAAATGAGATGCAGGGCGTCCCCAGACCATAGTTAAGTAGCTAGGGCTTAGAAAAAAAAAAAAAAAAAAAAAAAAAGACTAAAGTAGAGTTGAATATGGGAAACATCAGTTTGTCCAGACCCTAGTTTATCCCCAATTATTTTTCATAGGTCTGTTGAATATCTAAAACTGGATCTCATGCTTTGGACACTTACAATAGAAGGAGAAGAACGAGAGAATATTTTTGATTTTCAGTCGTCTACCAGTTCATTGGAACAGTGAAGCAGTAAAACAAGAATAGAAGAGGGGAAAATATATCCAAAAATTCAAAGCAAACTCTGGGAAAAGAACCTTTTCTGATTCTCTTGACATGCAATTGCCTTAAAATCCCCAATTGCCTGCTTACAATCATTGGGTCACATCATCAAACTTTATTCTTTTATGTGCTACAATGGTGGGGGAGGGGGATTTTTATATTACTGAGCATCGGCAGTAACATCACTGAGGGGCTTCCATACACAAAACCTGTCTTCATTCAACATGCATAGGAATGACACTCAACTTTATCGTTCCTTTCTCTGGTCAAATGAACGCAGGAATTATAATACCTTCCTTCATAAATCAAATGTATCAAACAAGGGGTGGTCTAAATGCATTCAGCTTTTCAAGGTTTTGTTTTCACCCACTTTTGCATGATTAAAGACGTCATTCTCTTCGCTACAGATCTAAATGTCGAGACTCTATTGATTTTCACTCGAGGATGAGATTGACCAACAAGAGCGAGGCGTTTAACAGTATTATCCATGCCACCACCACATTGCTGCTTCACCAGAAAGCTGTGGGGTATGGTTACTAAATCATCCTTTGATCCCTCTGTTGTATGCTTTGCCTCATCCATAACCGTTGTTGGTGTGAGGGAAGAATCTGGGTAACCGGGAATGATTGCTGTACTATGCAAGTCTCCGCTGTTTACACTCGAGCTTGTTCCATTCATGCCTGGTTTCAAGAAGTATACTGTAGACAAATTCAAACTAATAATGTTCATGGACGGCGCAGGGCTTACTGCTCCCGCCATTTCAACGTCTGAATTTGAAGAGTATGCAAGAATTGAAGGAGCGCAGTTGTCCTGTTTTGAGCTACCTACTATTTTGATTTTGGTAGATGGTTCGCTCAGGGCTGTGCCAAGGTGGACTGAATATTTTTGATCGTGATTGAGCAAACTTGTGTATGGTTGCTTAGCAATGACTTCATTTATGATTCCTTCAACAGACTGCTGCTTTAACTCATTGATTGTTAGATTAGAATTGGGTCTGAGAAATAGAGGTAAAATATTTTTTGAACATGCTTCATCGCTATTTCTGCTAGTTTCAACTGTTTTGGAACACAGTTGATGAAACCCTTTGTCAGCATCTGTACATTGTGAATCATCAGAGTCTAATTCACTGTTGATTGAAGCATTCAAACAATGACGACATCTACAGTTCCTCTCGTGGTTGCGGGAATGCTGTTTATTCAATTGTCTTTCCATTTGATGCTGTTGGGATCTTTGTGAGCATGCCAGTGGCTGGTCCAAGCTTTGAAAATGAGTTCTGATTTCAGGCTGTGGTGTGGAGTGATTGTAATAATTGAACTTCTCCACTTGATACATGTGTCGAGTTTTCTTGGTTCTGAAGTTTTGCCTTTCTCCTTTCCTATGATGAGATATTGGAGGGCCATGTGCCTTCAACTCATGATGGTTTGGATGCCATTGATTAGGTGGTTGTACGATTTTCTCTTCTTTGTGATTGCTGGAGTTGCCTCTCAAGCACACTGCATCGTCCAGGTTTTGAATTTGCTGGATTTCATTTCGGGATTGGTAGTGTTTTGCTTGTCTGGAGGGCACACTGAAGTTAAAATTGTCCTCCCTGGAGCTGCACCTCTTGGTACAGAACTTTTTCCCATTCTTGGCAGTGACGCTTTGGTTCCCTTGATTGTGCTTTGAATCTCTCGCTTGTTTTGATTTTGGTTTGTAACTTTCTTCTGAACTTGATTCCATTCTTGCAAGGATCTTCTTGTATCTACCTAACTTTTTCCTCTTCCCCTCAAACCCATTAATTGGTTTCCTCTTTTTCAGATTTAATGCATTGACGTCTGGTATTTTATTCTGTTTTCTCTGTACAACCTTTGAGCAACTAGAAAGTTGATAATATGGTATATCTGCATCTTTGTCTGAACATTTTAGCGTAGGGTCTATTGATGAGCAATGTCTCTTGGGTTGAATCTGCCACTTCTCAGTCTTCGAAGTGACTTCTTGACTCATAAATTGGCAACTTGGATATTTTTCTTCTTCCTTTATTATTGACATAAATTCATTCATGCCCCATTTTCTTCTAACATTTTCTGAATCAATCATGTCCCCAAGTGTCCTTGTACTAACAGTGGGATCACTTGTTTTGTCCAGTACTTTTTTCTGTTTCTCAACGCTCCCTGCATTTGCTTTGATTAAGAGTGGGGGAGTGGTGATAGTCCTGCCAGGAGAGCCATCAGGCACATCCTCTCCAATCAAGGGAGCTGACCTTCCATATTTGCTTTTACGTGAACCCATTTTAGGAAAAGACTGATGTGATGGATTTGTGGCATTACTGTAAAAGCAAAAATCAGCAGTTGTGTCCTCAGTTTGCTCAGAAGATTGGCTGTCAATTTCATTTTCAAATTCACTACTTGTGTCAGACAGCACAGTTTCTAACCCCAAACTTGGTCTGTTCACTACAACTGATTTGCAATTTCTACAACCACACCTTCCGCCATCCCGGATAAGCAGATCTCCTTTAGGAAAAGCAATTGAAGTGGTTGTCCTATTGTTATCAAGATTGCCTTGGTCAATACTTGTACACAAATTACAGCCACACTCTTCTGTATGAGTGATGACATTCCGGTAATTACCGTTGTGGAAAACACGCACAATTCTCTTAGAAATAATTGCGGAATTGTCATCTCGCGTGACAGTTTTTTGTCTGGAATATCCTCGAGATCCGAACATTTTACAAATGTCACAGTCACAGTTACTGTTATGCGTAATAACAGTTACGTCTCCACACTCTGTTGAGACCACATTCCCTTTTTCACAGGGTTCCAGTCGGTTGTGAACTGATTTCTCTAGCAAGGATAACTGGCTCTGTGTCATGTTTGTGGATCTCCTCAACATTTCAAGATAGTTTTCATTATTCTTGGCTCCCTGACAAAAGCACCCATCTGACCTGCAAGTTGGTTGTCCGGCCTCCTTGATTGGCACAGGTACAATATCAATACTTTTGAACTCAGTGGATTCCAAAACTGGTGCTGCATCTGCAGTATCTGTTGCCTCGTCTTTTTTGGTCAGCACTGGGGCTAAGTTGCTGCTCTGTGGCTGTACTCCCAGATCATTTTTGATTTTAGTGTCTGCTGGGACCAGGGAAGCTTTGACAATTGTATTTTGATCAATTTGCTTTGATGTGCTCCCTACTCCATCAACAAATACTAAATCGTCTTCGAGGGGCTCTACTTTGATATCATCTGAGCCATCGTTTTCATTTTTACCAATCCTGATTTTCACATGGACAGTATTTGCGTCTTCATCCTTCTTCTTAGCAGGAATCCCTCCTTTGAATGTGATTTTGGCTTGTGATTCACTTCCTTTCACGGAGGGTGCAGGGCTGAACTGGTCTTTTGATTCATATGACGATGGGATCCTTTGCCATTTCACTACTTTTGGTGTTGGTGACTTTGACTTCAAGTTGGTCTTTCGAGACGTCAAATACGAGTTGGTCTTTCCAGACTGGCCTGTTTTGCGCTTGAGCCATTTATCTTGAAGAACCTTGCTTTCACTGGCAGTACTTACGACTCTGACCTCATCGCTGAATGACACTTTGGAGCTCGGGCTGGGCGACTGCCCCCTGTGATGACTCCATCGTGATGCATACCTGTCATGGAAGTGACCCATTGAGCGCCCTCTGCCTGGTACAAGACGACCGCTTCGTCTACTATTTCTGGGACTTTGGGTTTTCCCTTTTCTATTCCCTTTAGGCCCCTGGTTTCCACAGCCAAAGAGTGGACACCACGAACATCTGCGTCTCTTTTTTTGATTTCTTCCCGAGTATTTTCTGCACGCGGAGGAACGGCTGTAGAAGGAGCTGCGGTGGGGATTACGGCGAAAGAACAAGTTTTTTCGAGATTTTCTACTATGAAACGAGCCCTTGGGGGAATTCAACGTTGGATTCTGAACTGTGGGATAATATGAGGACTTCTTGAGAATTGACGGGTGTGGGAAATCCTGCATTTCTCGGTAGTTTGTCCCCGACGGTGGACCATGCAAAGTTGATCGTGGCCTTTCTGAAACAAAAATTGTTAATGCTTTTTGCTGATAAAAACGAAGATAAGAGTTCTGTTGATTTTATTCCTATTTGGTAGTTTTCCACCTCTGCTTTCAAAAAAGTTTGCTCCTGAATTATTTTTCTTCATACATGAACATTTTTTTTTCGAACCATTTTGGCGTTAATTATGGCCCTCTTCATACGCAGGCAGTTACGTTAAGTATCATACTCCTATGTTCTACTTCTTTTGCATTGAACTTAATATTATTTTTCATACTGCACGCTTCTTTGATCAATCTCACAACATCTTCAGGAGTTCTGTCAGGAATTTCTGCACGCTTCTTATTCAATTTTGGATTTGGTCGCCCTCTAACATGGTACGTGGGGGTATAGTCACCCATACCGCCGTTGGACGCTGTTGCTCGGTAGGTATCTGCACTCTCACCAAACCAATTTCTCTGAAACATTAGCATCGTGCGATAATTTCCAAATGTTGACTTTAGATATTAGCTGTATTTTTGGACGCTCTCTTGGACCCCACCTTCAGCCCTCGGACTTTTACTTTCGGAATATGCCAAGCGGGTTTGACCTTTAAACTGAAGGTAAAATGGGTTCGTGTTAATCGATTCATTTCTTAAAATTTTATTTATGTGAAGCAGTGTGGTTATTTTTGCCAAATAATTTCGGATTTATAAACAATTTCTACCTACTGTGATTACTTAGTTACCCTCCTAGTCTAAAAATGGGGTTTGGAGTTTGTCTCATGTTGTATGATTTGTAACAGAGACTCGGTTGAAAAGTGCCTTCTTTGGTAAGACTGTGTTCTATAAGGGAAGACAACAAAAGCCTAAGTGTAGGGAATAGCAATGTTCCAGATAAATAAAAGGTGGCTACATTTCTTCAGTTTTTTTAAAAATATTTAATTAATTTTTTTCAATAGTTTTTTGGTATATTATCACTCTGCTCCTTGATCAGGTCATCTCTATAATATAGATGGAATACCATATTATGGTATTTCAATCCTACCGCAATTATTTCTTTCTACGTATCAATGATGCCTTCTCTTGACATCACCGACACTCATGTGAATATGAAACACGGCTGATTTCTCATACCAAGGCTGGTGGCTGAATGCGAATGTTTACTTTGTGGTTCTAATAAACAATTATTCATTTATAGTGTGCTAAGAAGGTTCTTTCGAGAATTGAATTAGACAACTTTTGAAAATGCTGGCGTTTTTTACTACAGGGCAGCAGAAAACTCTGAGCAATCGAAGAAATATGAGTCCTTCCGAGTCTTAAAATAAATAATTTGTGACCAAATTTGAGCTACAGAGCTATTATGGAACATCTCAATGACCAGAAATGGACTATTTATAAATTGCAACCACAATGTTTTCTTTAAGAGTTGCATGTTTACCTTCTAACCACCACATTGCTCAAAACAAAAAATCACCCCTTTGAACAACTTGAAAATCACCTTAAAAAAAAAAACTAATAGATCTGTATACTCTTGAACCTTCACGTGTCGCATTTAAATTTGCAAATGTTCGTGAGCAGCTAAAAACCCTAGCTCGCGCTATTTATACTATACAAGCATTGGCAAAATTTATAGACTCACAAGTATTCATGGTTGTTCCTTTTTATTCCCCCAGTAGCAAAAAAGTTGTTTTATTAAGTGGTACCCAAAGTCAACTGATATAAAATCTGTTCCAGAAAACCACCTCAACATTCATCGGCTTTCCACTTGTCTCGAGGGCATGTGCTGATATTGTTTCGATGAATATGCTAAGACAAAAGAAAACAAATCGTAAAAAATGAGCGAACAAAGTCAAGCTTCCTCAGATTGGGAGAAATCGTGCTTTTGAAGGATTTTAAGGGGGGTAACGGTGGTACGTCGTTCCGGAATATCTACCACAAGTAGAAATATTTTAATGGGGCGAGACGAAAGGGGCTGAAGAGACAACAAGCTGAAAAAAGTCAAACTTGTCCTAAAGCACATTCGAACAGTTGTTTCAAATGCATTTAAAGTAGTCGAGTTCAAATTGTATGAGTTTATTCTTCTTTCGAATGCTCGATTACGCCAAAAACGTGGACGTGGCTTCAGGCAAAATGCTCAGGATGAAACTAGTCAACCTTTTTTTGTTGAGTAAAAGTTCCAAAAGTTGCGTTCTAACCCTGTCATAGAGTATAGTTTCCAACTAATGAGTCATAAATGCATTATAGACATCCTAACTGCGTCATCAGTAGATAATTATACAGGGTGTCCCACGAGTTGTTCACCCTTGCAAAAAAATATGAAGATTAAAAAAAAGAAATTTTTGTATCCCCATTTGAACGATTTTAGGATGGGGAGGGGACAACTTGTGGGACACCCTGTATAGTTCTAACGTGGGTGAAAACACCGAAATTGATGAAAATGATTTGAATATCTTTGACGAGTTCATATATTATTCAATGTGGAAAACAAGCGTCTTCAAAAGTAAATTCGACCAATGTGTACGTCGAACACATTTTGTGTTTGGGTGGTGTGCTGTGCTTGGGTGGTGTCATGAAATCACTCCAAATCCATGATCACTGCCTCTGGAAATACTTGTCGGTCATTTGTCACTGCACTAGCAAGCTGCTGCTGATTGTTTTCACTCTGGCAGGAATTGTTGGAATCACGTGATGGCGATGCAAGCGCTTGGTTATCCAGTGATGTCCATTCTGCAATCTTCTTCTTAAGAGCTCTGTCTTGCCCTCGTAGTTTATGATGTGTCTCATCTATCCCTACATTTCTCAATTCTTTGAAAGGGCTCAGATCAATGTACGCTTCAGACGCACTAGGAACACAGTGCAAGGACGATATCCGCATGTCACTGGTTGGTTGGAAATCAACATAATTCGTATACAACTCATCTTGTGCTCCAGTCCTGACACCAATATTGTTCCTAATAATGTTTTGGAACCTTTCATTTGGGCCTACGCTTGTGACTCCTCCATTCAAGTTTGTTGCTCTAAAACCATCTTCATAAGTTTGAAATCTCTCCTGCGGTGCCTGAGGCATATTGTCTTCAAGTGAATTCCCCACATCTCCGAAACTTGTGAACCTGTTTTCTCCTTTACCCACCAACAAACGCTGTTTGTCAAAAGTGCCTTTAAAAGACCTTATCACATTTTCTGACCTCAAGTTCACGTCCTCAATGTTCCTTAAACCCTGTGTGAATAGAATTTGTCTGTCCTCTTTATATTTTAGCCTCTGTTTGGGAAAAACGGGCCACATATTGCCAGGATAGTTTGGCCGATCCACAACATACAGATCTTTGTCTGTGTTTTGCACATAGGGTCTATCCTCTGATTCGTCCTTCAATATTGAGGTAACATTCTGCTCAATAGGTTCAGAACTGGTTTGCTGGGAATACTTGCTGTTGCTGTAAAGGTAGCATGCTTCTTTGCCGTTTTGTGGTCCTACCTTCTCCAAAAGACTATCATTTGACAATGTATCACAACTTGAACAATGAAGAGTTTTTCTCTTCCTCAAATCCTTCTCATTGGTGTTTTTGTTTATATTTTTCTTGCCCTTCTTCCTTTTGGATCTCCATTTTTTCGTTCTCTTATCTTTTAATGAAGTCAATTTACTGACACCATTGTTGTCATAGTCTCCATTCTGCATTTGCGTCCAACATGATGAACATTTTTTCAAGTCCTCTTCAAAGTTATAATTATATTTTCTTGCAAATGTTTGTTCATCTGTATGGTTGGGTAAATAAAGTTTTTGGTTCAACTTATTGATTTTTCGCTCCTGTATGCAGAGTTTGCATTCACGATTGTTATATCCATCATTCCTTCTCCTCCTTTTTGTTATCATAATAGGCTCTCTATCAACAGATGAACCACTGTAAAGAGAAGCGACAGTACATCCTTCTCTACTATCTGTCTTGCATTGGATATCTGCTCTATTTCTGCTGTAATCCACAAATTTATGTCCGTATTTTCTGTCAAAGGCAGGCATGACATTATCTTTGATCTTCTTGCTGGGATTCTCCTTATAAGAAGGCGACAATATACTGATTTTGTTCAAAGCTGCATTGTAGTTCAAGTTGTTTCTTGAAGACTCATTCACACCTCGGTGAAGGCTATCATTGCTGTGAGAACCAGTAAAATCTTTTATTGGTTCATCATCCATGAAGCGTTTGTCCAATACAGTACATAGGTTACATTTACATCCATCTGAATGTGTAACGAATGTCTCAGCTCCTCCAGCTTCCTTTTCAATGCGTAATATCCTTGGGCTGGTGGTAATATCTGTTGGTGACTCAATCCCTTTTAATGTAGCACACAGGTCACATTCACACTCTGACCCATGGGTAACTGTGATGGTCTTCCCCATAACCATGATTTGTTGGTTGACTTTGACCGGACCATGAATAGATGACAGAACTTTACTAATATTGTGGCTCACCATTTGACCATCGTTCCACTTGTGAATATCGTCAGGTGCTGGTGTTGGCTTCATGGAAGAACCGGTGGGTGCAAGTTCTGCAGTGTCAACAGGAGAATGGTTGCTGCCAACAAACCTCTCGATCTTCTCTGGTTCTTGGCATATGGGAGAAGTGTTGCCCACAAGGTTACCACCATTTCCAGGCACACTACTGGAGGGGAGGTTGCTGGCAATTAGGACTCTGTCAGCTATTTTTTGGTCATCCTGTAGTAGATGCAGATTTAAAAGTGTGCTCGTTTCTTTTGTAGAGATTTGGCAAGGTGTCATTTTAGAGCAATCAGATTCTGGATCAGTGGTGGCATCTTTCCTCATGTCTGATTGATTTATGGATGTTGTGGACATTTCAATCGTCTGCATACCTTTTTCCATTTTTGTTATTAGGTTAGTTTCAAATGGACTCTCCATTGGCTCCCTCCTGACCTGCTTGTACCTGGTCTGATTAGTTTGCTCCTTCTCGTCAATTGTATCTCCACTTTTGGAATCTTTTTCATTTTGACCCTGCAACTTTGTTGAATGATTCAATGTTTCTGCAAAATTTGATTTCCCCTTGTAACATGAAGTTCTACTAGAACTCAAAGTCCTTTTCTTCAGTTCATTTCTTCGGTCAGATCTGTTGTTATGTTTACTGTTTCTTGTTTCCTTCTGTTTTTTTCTTGCTAGTTCCGAATGAATAGGCTGCATAGTCATGTCCATATGTGGTTTGTTTTCTATTTTCAGTGTGTGATGTAGAATTTCTTCATCATATTCTTCATCGCCCTTTGAATTGCTGTGTCCCTTCCTCTTCTTTTCTTCGTTTGGTCCCTTCTTAGAGCTTGTTTTAAAAATTTTGCAGCATTTATGACAAAGGCTTTTTTGGTTTTTCTTAGTTTTTGCTTTCAATGCAGAGCATGGTCCCTTTGACCCACAGGTGCAGCGCCATCTTTTCTTTCTCTTTGGATCCACGTTTCTCCAGAATAAAAGCTTTGAGAATATACCTCCAGGTTTCCTTTGGGACTTTTTTGATTTGACATTGCCTCCTCTCTTTCCAGTGTTGTTCTCTTCTTCATCATCATAGTCGTCGTTTTCTTCCCCAGCATTGGCCACAATTAACGTCCCTGTATAAATATACATATAAGTAGTTATTTCATACGAGAGGCAATATGAAATTCATTCTGGATAAGCAAAATGCTGAGTTGATCATGAATAGCTCTTCCTAAACAAGACTAGAGTAGATTTTATTTAATTAGATACTCACGGTGAAAACCACGTGGGGAAATATTATTTTTCTCTATGTTCGGTGACCTGCCAGCAGCTACTTCTATGCCTCCCCAATGAGTTGTTGGCGGTTTGACTGGAGCATTTGGCCCGTTCTTAAGACTGAATATCCCTAATAGAGGATTCGGCTCAACACTTTCTGGCGATAGGATGTTCACCGCAGCCTTGGGAACACCTTCTAGAAGACGCTCTTGTATCATATGCTTAAAGATGAACGAGAATTTCAAGCAGTTTGGAAGACATTCTACAATAAGGATCAATTTGACAATAATCGTTAACAACTTGGGGATTTACTCGAACTCCATCGCCATCTGTCAAAGCTCTTATTCCGCTGATCTGATTTATTGATAATAGCGCCTCCCGGAGCACTTGCACAATGTCCATTGTTGTGGCGATTTGTGACTTAGTGCGACTGAGTTGTAATTCCTGTATGATGTGCCTATTTTCAGAACATTTGTTTAATTTCTTTATTCACCAGGGATTCACCTTGAGCGATCCATGTCTGTGTTCATCATATGGAGTGATCTATTAGGTTTGTGGCTAAGAACTCATTGTATTGTGAACGCAATGGTTGAAGTTATTAGGTTGAGAGAACAACAATTTTATAATTTACCCCCACGATGTTTTTTCAACTTCATTAAGTTTTATATAGTTTTAACAGTTGCCTTGATGACGTGTGCGCTTCAAATCTTCCAATTATCGACACTTTGATGTGGGATGTCGTGAGTTGAACTTCAAGGAGTAAATACGCGATGATGCAAATTCTAGTAATGTGTAGGGGTGTAACTCTCAAAGTGAAACCTCGTACCCCTCGAATCAAATTTAGACATGGAAAGGGTCGAACTCCACAACAAACCCAATCCGAATCCTCTCAGCCCACCAGGTAGGGCATGATACTGATGGTCATAATAAGGATTAGACTACCCTTAATTTACGCCACCTCAAATTCATTACATGAATTTCCAGGTCAGTTCCAACGTCAAATAGTAGGAGGCTTAGCAGCCAAGCGGTCACAGAGGCCGAGGGCCCTCCTAGGCCGAATAATCGAAAAAAATTGACTCCCGATGAA
Source organism: Cyrtorhinus lividipennis (assembly GCA_019603395.1). Taxonomy (NCBI): domain Eukaryota; kingdom Metazoa; phylum Arthropoda; class Insecta; order Hemiptera; family Miridae; genus Cyrtorhinus; species Cyrtorhinus lividipennis. The sequence goes on along the minus strand of CM034003.1, from coordinate 971,052 downwards.
ATTGACGCCATCAATTCCGGTGGGGCTTCTCTCGGGGACTCTCCACCAAAAAAGGACGCGAGCAAAAAAATAGCTGACTCGAGCAAAAAACCGGCGGAAAAGTGATGACTGATTTAGACCAGACGAGAGGGCTCATAATAAATAGGTGCTTACTATTTATTTGGAGCTTCAATTGATCCAGTCCTTTAGTCTGATAGCCAATTTCATAAGCAATAACTAATAAGAGAATTCAGCTAGAGGAAAGCACAGCAAACGCGAATACTATTATAATTTATTAATATTCTTATTTATATGAGAGTTTATACCCACGGAGGAGAAATAATGAAATGAAAAATAGAAAGGAAAAATACTTTATTTAAACTAAATATATTTTTATATATAGGCTGCAAACTAACACACATCGTTTAGCAGGATTCATAATTTTATTGTCGTTGAAAATTATTCCTAATTATGCTATAGACACAATTTGATGAATAGTAGTAATAACATGCATAATAGTGGGGTCCATCGTAAATTAAGTAATGTTTTATTGTTGGGAGATGAATGAAATGAGTGAACGGTTATCACGGAGAGGATAGCCACACGAGATCGTGACTAGGCGCTCATCTGCAAACCCACAACACTTAAAAGTGTTGTTGGCAATAACGATATGATACTCCGCCCGGCGTTTTACTCGCAAGTCGGTAAGGGTGCAAAAAATGCTGTAAATAAATAACGCTGCAAATTCGTTCGCAGGGGTTGGTTATTCCTCGGACCAGGATTATGGGGGAAATGGGGAAAATAGTGGGTATAGAGTCCCGGACTCATTCCAACCGATTCAGCGCCCAACATTTACTTAATGGAAAATGATACCACACACGCCTAGATCGCCCAAAATCTTGAAAATCCATCATTCGGACAACAAACTTTGACCCCCCTCTCCCATATTGGCCCAATCGGCTGAAAAAGTTTGAAAAGTTTAAAAATTCTTCCGCCTTATACTTAAAAAAAATCAAGAAATCTCCAAAAATTGATTTTTGAGATGCTGAATCGATTCAAATGAGTCTCCTTGCCACTGGTCCGAGGAATAACCGACCGCTGTGGATGAATTTACAGCGTTTTTTTATTCAAGACATCATAAAACGATTATTCAAGGAATAACCAACCAAAATGAAATTCTCTTGTTCATTACTATGTTTCCAAGTCAACTGTATTTAATAGAATAAGCCGCGCCTGGGACCCATTGGACCTCTCTCTCAAGACACGCCAATGGACAGTCAATGCAAGAAACACGATAAACTGGAATAGTTAGATTGTAACTCAAAAGGAAGATGATTGATCAGCTCAGAATACCGCCACCCATTCATTCTCACTAGTGAAACGTCTCTTGAACCTTTCGTCGAGCTTACTCAAACCGTACTAGAGAAACAAGAGGCGCAAAAAAACGCAGTTTGCATCCCATGAAGCCTGCTCACTAATCACACCCTATTTAAGCAAATGAGAAGGCTCTAATGACTTGGTCAAAAACCACTGGTTTTGGAAGATAGAAGAAGTGAATGAGCTCGGAAGCTTCGAAAACCTCCCTTTCTTGCGTGGGAGGGTTGAAAAACTTTGGCTTTGTGGTAATTAGGTTAAAATGTGAACCACGCTTGGGGACTTGTTAGTCTAATAAGGCGACAAGTGCTCTCGGAGGGGCTCGCATTAGTTTTTGTTGTTGAATGGAGACAGGAGAAATGACGCGGTCATTAATTTAGTGGAGGTGTAGTGTTGGAGCCCTACATGTGATGATTTACTCGGATCAATTTGTTGACGAGTTGTTGGGTGCTTAAAATTATGGAAATTACGCGCCAACAGATGTGAAACGGGTGTCAGTGGAGGGCCGTGAAAGATATGAGAGCTTAGGCCAGCTTGTCTTCTCAGGCCACTAGAGCGGAAGAGAGCTTCACCTATCAGGAATTTAGTTTAATAGGCCACAATTTTCCTCCCAGGTGTAGTGGATTGATCCTTATTTAGTTTGATCAGCATTTTTTTCCCAAAATCGAACAGCATCGTAAACCTTACACGTTATTCAATCGTCTTAGCACAGTTTTCAAATCAAATTCCGTCACGAGTGTGCAGAGACTGGCCTATTACCGGCGCTATGCATGGTACTCCTACAGCCGCCATGGAGGTTCTGCTCGACCTGCCCCCTTAGATACCTTTATCAAGGGGGAGGCCGCAATGGGGAAATGGAATGGAACCTTTACGGGAAATAACCCATCGGAGTCTTACCACTAAAAGAGATAAACACATCACTACTAGATATGCCATGCTTAGAACTCCTATCGATATAGGCATCAACTATCTCGGCGGAGCGAATGGCCACACAATGCTGTACCTGTGACATGATCTGGTACACTGATGGATTCGCTATGGAATCATGGACAGGTGCTGGGATATATGGGATCAAAACCAGGTGGCAATACTCCACACCACTAAGGAAATACACCTTGGTATTCCAGGTTGAAACTAGCAATCGACACATGTGCCTCGGAGAGTCTGAGAAGAGTGCATATTGATGCACACCATGCATTCTTCCTGACAGTCAGGCGTTTAAAAAAGCACTCACAGCACCAACATCTCATCTTAGGTAAACAGACTCTCTGTGCCCTAGCAGCGTACTACACAGTGTCCCTTAAGTAGGTGGCAGGGGCACAGGGGTAACGATAGCAAAAAGAAAGCTGACAAACTCGTCAGGAGGGGCTCAAAAACACCCCCTTTCTGGGTACCTAAGCCGGCTGTAGGCTTGCCCAAAAGTTGTCATCAAGGGGTGGATTCACAAGAAATACTCCGACAGATGGCGAAATATTGGAGGACAAGTCCATAGCAAGCGTGCAGTTGACTGCAGTCATCACTTATCAAGGACGTAATAAGACTTAAGCGCAGAGACTTAACAGGGATAAAGACAGGGAGATTTAACAATGGTTGAAAAATGACATCGTCGATATGCTTCTCATAGATGTACCGTGCAATGGAAAACCAATACTGAAGAAACACGCAGTTCTTCCAGAATGAGAAATGACTATACAATCACTTTATTGGAGCGATCACAAGGTTATTCGGGATCATTGGAGTTTCAGCTGCTCCATTCAGGCTCAGACCGTGACTGCAGGTCGCCGGAAGCATTGTCATCGCGCCACTTCATTCTGTCGCTCATTTGCCGTCCTGAACGAGGCACTGCGTCAGCTTTAGGGTCCATCCTTGATTCCAATCTAGAATTGAACGAAGGAACGAATCGATAGTTCAAATTGTTGCCAGTTTTTGACTCGCAACCGCCATCGTTTTTAGGCTCCCGTTCAGAAGTGTCAGATGATCTGCCACGTTGTTTCTTTTCGTCCAGGTTTCGTGCATTCCAGCCAGTGACTTTTTTCAAGATTCGCTCAGACTTTCCACTCCTTTCCCGTTCATCGGGAAGGTCTTGGCTCAAACCTATCTGCCTAAAATCTTTCCACGGATCTAATTTCAACTGACAGCCTCCTGAGCCACTTGCTTCACAACCAGTAGATGAGAGCACATCATCGTCCAACGTACTATGTTCTTCTGGTTGCTTCCAATCATCTTTCTTCTTCCTCGTTCCCATCTGAATCGGATTACCCTTTTGATTTTTGAGCGTCGCAGGAAAGGAATCGGCAACACTAGGTTTGTCAGATTTGAGCATGTGGTCGTACTCTCCATGTCCATACTTGTTTGCCCGTTTGTATAAAGCGTCGTAATCTTTGTGTTTGTGCCTGCTTTGGTACACGTGGAGATTCTTCTCATTCGCAGCCTTGCAGTAACGACAATTGCACATATTGAACGAACGTCTCGAACAGCGTGACCGGTCAGATCCTGCCGAGGATCGACTGTTGGTTCTTTTCCGGTATCCCACAGCCGCCTGATTGGTTAACCGCTCGTGCTTCCTACTTTGGCTGCTGGTGCTCGACCATCTGCGACACCGCCTTTTTTCTGCTTTGGAGTAGCGTTTATCATAATCCTTTCCCTTTCTTTTTCCTGAATTACCGAGTAACTCGTCAGACATTCGCCTCCACCTTGCCTCGGCTCCGTGCTCGTCAGTGTCTGCAGCGTAATCATTCAACAAATCCGGATCGTCACGCTGTGACTCCTTTTTTGAAGATGTCACAGACACATCACTGTCTTTTCTCATAAGTCTGGACACATTGCTCTCGTTTAAACTGTCTTCGTTGATCAGGAAATATTCAGTCGATTCGATTTCTTCGTTCAATTTTCGTTTCAGAGTTTCAATTCTTCGTCTCTGGTTGCATACATTACACTGGCACCGTTCCCCATGATTTATAGTTTTTATGGCCAACAATTGCTCTATAGTGTATGGATCTCCATCCTCATCGGCTCTTTCCAGCTGCCTGAAATGATCTCGCCGCGGATTATTTTCATGACTGTGAGAAAAATCGGTATCTTTGGACACACATAGAGCACATTTACACCCATTAATATGGTCTTGATGTGACTTCTGCCTTACTGCTGCACTTTCTCTACAATCATTTGCTGATGGAACGAGTGGCTTCCCAGTCATATTTCTTACAGATCCAATCACTTTCCAATACGAGCACGCTGCGCAGTCGCACGCTTCCCCGTGACTGGAAATATTGGCATTTGGATTCAACTCTTCCACTTTCAACGCCTCCCGGTCCTGCAAGAGAATTTCGTGGGTGGTGCTCGTCGCTTTGTCACATCCAATTTGTTTGATCAGCTCATCCACGCTCTCATCCATGGATATTGAAGGAGGTAACTGGATCGTATCAGTCAGCTTGCTGTTGGGTGGTTGCCTACTTTCCTTCGCTGGTTTCGAGTGTTTTCCTGTGTGAACGTTTCCTGCCTCCGTTTGCTTCGATGCAGCTCCTGATCCTACAATTGCTGTGCGCACAGTATCATCCGCGAAATATTCATCATCGTAGTATCTCCCTTCGATGTATGCTGCAGGCTGGGGTTGCACTGCTGCCACAGGCTTTTGTTTCTTCACTTTTGGTGTTGTCGCGAATGGTCGTTCTGGGTTTTCCTCCACTCTTCGGGATGGATTTGCTCTTGCTGGATGCTTAGACACGTTGGGTCTTTTATTACTTTGACATTTGCTTTTCTTTTCATCTGATTGATTTTTTCTCCTCTTCCACACCAGTCGTGGATAGTGGACTCGGAATTTCCGGCAACACCAAGACTTTTTCACTTGTTCTATTGGTCGTAACCGTAGGTTCTCTGAGCATTGACAGCAACATGAGTGCCTAATAGTTTTCGCCATCATGCATGTAACGTTCTGCTCCTGCGCGCCCTGCTGATTATTTTCCCCTTCATAAAAATGACGCTTGGTCGCGCAGTCACCTCCTTTCATTCTCAAAGGTCTAACCACACGTTTTGAATCCGCACAAGGTGAATCGTTGCCGACGGCACTGCCAACATAGTGTTTAGGACTTGCTCCACATCCCGGTCGTACTAACTTCAACTGAGGCATTGTCCAACATCTAGAATATAACACTGTAACGTTTTTTTCATTCTGTTTGAATTTTCTGGTGCTCTCAATATCTTCATATTTTTTAGTTCGCTCGTAATCGTATTTTTGGTTATTGGAAAGTTTCTTGTTTCTGTCAAAGTTTCCTGAAAGTACGACGAAGAATTTGGAAACAAAGTCATGATCATACATAATTGTCATTTAACTGTCGACTCACGGCCATGTCTAGTCATATTCCTTTCCAGTTGAACCAGCCTCTTTTCAATTCTCGAGATATGATCGTGAATACCTTCTAGAGTTTGTGGATTGTATTCATCGTGAAGCAGCTGTCGCAGAGGATTAACTTCATGTTCCTTTAAAAGGTTTGGTTGAGCTCCCACGCGCTGGAGAAAATATCGATAACGGCCGGACTCCTAAAATGAAAAAGATACTGTTAAAATGTATCCTTGACACATAAGCAATTTGAAAATTTATCGACTCTGGCTATAGTATCGTTGTATAATTTGCAGTCTGGACGCAACGCAGCAAGATTATTTTTTTCATTCAATGCTATTTTATTTTGTCAATTACTTCATCGCTTCTATCATCATCAGATTCTGATTGTGATGCCAAAGTCATCATTATAGAACAAGACTGGATTTCAACTATTGAAGAAATGGGTTTGATTTTTGTGTGGTTCTGTATGAGTATCGTTGTTTGTTAAAATACTTGTAAGTGTTGTTGTACCTTCAGGTTCCCGTTGTTTCGTTTCTCAGAAAAAATTGTCGCTAACTTGACCAATAAACGTGCTATAGAGTGTGAATAAATCGATAAATTGAAGGAATCATTAGAGCTCTTATTATAGATGAGCATAGTAAAGGTTCTCTTGCTATGGTTTAATTTGAGCTAGCAAATTTATCTACCAGCGACAAAGTGGAGAATGAACATGATTACGAAATAAGATGTTGCTCTCTATTTGATATAGGAAAAGTTAGAATTAAAACGCGGTGAACAACGTTTAGCGCTTGCCACCACGGGAGGTTGTGGGTCCATTATCGTAAAACAGTCGCTATCTCGTTTCCCCTCACTTCTTTCTCAACCTATTTGAATGCTATATATGTAAAACGCATTCTTTCATGTAAAGCGTCTCTCAGCGCCTTTCGCTTAATTGTATAATCCTTTTCATGTGGTTACCGGGCGTATGAAAACTTCTAACGGACGGAATATCAAACACCTCTCCTATGACGAAGTAGTTCGTTCGTTCACACACCCGTTACAGTCCCTAACGTTTTATTCTCTTAATCCATCCAAATAGGAAAAATCACAGGGGTTGGTTACTCCTCAGACCAGGAGCATGGAGAAAATGGGGAAAACAGTGGGTGTGGAGTGTCCTATACTAATTCAAATTGGTTCAGCGTCCAAAATTCAGGGGAAAATGATACTCCTCATGCCTACATTGCCAAAAATATCGGTAATCAATTTTTCCAAAAACACACAATGATGACTAACTAGAATTCAATTCCACTGAGCATCGATTTGTCGGCTTGTTCTAAGCCTATACGTGGTGTCATCATTTAAATGCATCTCCATAGCTCGAAACCCCACTACCGTTCCTCTATTAGGAATCTCCTGTTTGCCGAACGACACCGTTTGTTTACCGAGATGATCAGACTGAGGAAATAAAAATCCTTGCTGAGAGACACCCACAGTCTAGTCGTCTCGTAAGTTGAATAGGTAACTCCAGAACTGAGGGTCCATTGTTCCAGTCAGCTTCCTACGAACCCTTATCTAATAGGGAAAAGGGAAGGGTTGCCAAGCGGGGGCGAGAGTCTCAGATGTTGGAACTTTCTGCTCCAGCGCCTGTCGTTACGCAACCGGTTAGAAAGCAAGGCAATTACCTTACTAACACACTAACTTCCCCTTTTCCACGATAAACTCCGATACCCTCGTTGCAATCCGGACTGGGGCAGTGTATAAAGATCGCGTTCGTGGGATCGAATATACGTTTGAAACGGCGTAATAGCAACCTACTGGTCTATACTCTCAGCACTCGGTACCAAATTAAAGTGAAACGTGAATCTTGGAAGTAAAATTGGCCATTGGTTGATCCAATGGATAATACGATTACATTTCACGGCCACTGACTCATTAAACTCCTGGTGGTGCTTGAGATAATAGTCACAGCTCCGTTTGTACGGAAGGTTGATGAATCAGAGCCACAAGTGAGATAACGTCACATTTTGAGATGTTGGTTGATTGGGGGTGGATTAAATTGTCAATGTGATTGAAGTTATGAGTTCTAACAAATACTTATTTTTCCAGGTCAAAAAATTAAACTTTGGCTAAATCCATTTTATATTTTCCCAAATCAAACGAAAAAGTGGCTCAATTTAGAAAAAGCTCAGATAATATACCTAGTTTTTTTCTGAAAATGTTCGAGCTAATCGGGAAAATGTCAGACATAGACTATTTGAAGGGATGGATTTCTTGAGATTAGGTTAAATTTCAGTCAAGTTAATTTTTCTTTCAAATTTATTTAGTGAGTTCTATTCAGTTGAGCTGAATTGCTCTTCTCCTTGACACATCTTTGAAATCCTTGATCGGGACGACACCCTATTCACAACACGTGATGCCCTAAACATGAGTTGCCCTCGTTCCCACTTTTTGACTCCAATAAGTGAAATCTAATCTGAAAAGATTATTACTTGGGCTGATAACAAAATTTTGACATTCACCTAGTTAACCCCTCTGTTTCCTTTAAAAGAATCAGGCCAGGAGAGTTGAAATTGCCTTTAAAAGTCAACACGTGGCCAACTCCAACGCGTGGCGAAACTTTTAATTACTGTGCACACAAAATTATACCGCAACGCCTCAAACAAATATTTCATCAGGCGGTATTTTGTCGCCATTATCTTTAAAAGGAACTTTGAGAGTTTTGGGAGTATGAATTCTTGGTTATCACGTTTAGGGAGCACCTAGTTTGAAAGAAATGACTCTCTTAAATGTGCCAAAAGACTCATTGAAGATCTAATGTCCCAGGAGTAGACAAAATGAAAATAATAAGCTTTTATAGAGTTTTCACGTGAAAACAGTACAATGCGACACGTCATGTTAGTATAGAATGTGTCATGTAACTCAGCATTTTCAGCAATCAAGCATTTTAGACAAATAGATGGCTGGCCTTGCAACGTGCCAAGATTTTTCAAAATGTCATTCAATCGTCTTCTACACGAGACGCCTGGACTAGTACGCCCGGGGGTGGCACATTATGACGTCATCATTCGAGCTGTTCCCCTCAATCTCAACAGTGTGGACATCGTTGCAGCCTCAAATGGCCCATCTCCTCTAAACGGCTGCTTTGTTGAGAAAAAAAAAATTGGTCATGTTACCGACACCTGTGTGGACCTACCCTCCTTCACATGGTGATGAGGGTGATATAACGAGGCCGAGAATCACGCGACGGAATGGGACTCTCACGAGAGCAATAAGCGATCAACCTGATATAAACCAACGGCTTAAAATAACCTTCGGTTATTGAAAAAGGCCTATACGATGGCCAAATGTCAGAATTAATGATGGGGGTGAACCAAAATGTCAGGTTTCGTGAAAAGAACACGTAACAATACGTCGTTCATTTTCCTGTCGGAGTTTGAAATTGAGAATGATAAGCGAGCAGTGGTCGATGAGTGATGGACGGAATGGATCGGGGCTTGAGGTTAGCCAGGGGTTTCGGCTGAGGAACGAAATGCCTTGAGTTGATACCTTCACAGCCGAAATCATCATAGTCTGTCAGGCCAGTCTGTAATTTTATCAACCACGCCTCTGATTAGTTGGGATCTGGTTGATTTGTTGTGGAGGATGGTCACCAAGTAAAGCTTTGATATCTGCTTTATTTGTGCTTCCTGGTAGGGCGATCAACTGGATCAGTGTAACCGTCCCGGACACGGGACGGCTGATTACATGCCAGCCATGCGGTCGTCCCGGATCCGAGCCACCTACTAATGTGATGTTTACAATCTGTACAAGGGTGCATATTGTGAACTTTCAAACTGAGGTTATGTTTACCTTTCAGGGACCCTCCAGCTTCCCTTTACACGGAAAAACAGACTATTGGAGCTGTGTGGGACCCTCGTAGGGCATCACTAGATAGCTCGGATCCAGGACGGCCGCATGGCTGGCAAGTAATCTGCCGTCCCGGGACGGCCGCACTGAACGTGTTGAAAGGTTGTTGCCAAAGCCTGGGGAGGTAGCATTTGCATGAAGGTTGGACCACTTAGTACTCACTCTGAATAAATCACCATCATTGCTGTGCAACACGGTAGATGATACTGAGCAGTGTCGTGAGTTGGACATCAATGGTGACTCGTTTAAAAAAAATTGTTTTATCACGGTTGTTTATATTTTGATGGTCAATTATTGACGTTGGGATGGGAAAATTGCGGTTTGATTCTGTCAACTAATGGTCGAGCGCCATAATCGGTTGTTGAGTTTGAAATGTGATCCGCGGCAATACGAGCCGCTCGTGTCGAAATGGAACGGCCGTCGTGTGGGCTCCGAAAACCTGAGACTCCAGCACACGAGATGGGACTTGTATTGGATAACCGGCGGAGAGGCCCTTGCATAAGATCGAGAGAAAGTGACTGTCACTTTCACTGGTTCGACGAGGTTTGTAACGTAACCGGCCGTGGATCTGTGTCAGGCATCTGGGTCGCGGGCTTTCCTGAAACAGCTCCCGAGAGCTCGCGCAACGAGTGGCCGCTGCAATGGAACAAAACCGATACCCACAACAAGTGCTCTTCAACAACTTGACTCTTGTGTATCCCCCCACCCCCATAATAATTGAACTAATTCAGTGCGATTTTTCCCTCCGCACGAGGGCTGTGCCAAAAGTAAGGCGCGTTGGGCAAAATAGTAGACATTTTTCAATCGATTTTTTATATTTATTCAAATTCTACGACTCGTAAGCTATTTTTCTAAGTAGTGCCCATCCCTTCCTAAATCTTTTCGGTAGCGTGGTACAAGTTTTTGGATTCCCTCTTCGCTGTCCAGCGTGTCCAGCTACCTGAGGTACTTGCTGACAGTCGTCTTGACCTGCTCGTCACGCCTGAAGTGCATTCCACCCAGATATCCCTTCAACTTGGGTTCACTATGTCAATGACAAAACCAAGAACCAGAGCAAAATCTGGAAAAGAAAAAAGATCAAGCCAGCCCCCGAAATGAGTATTACTGGTTGATTACCCCAACAACTAATGCCCCCAGATACTGTCAAGTCCTCCAAAGTTACAGGCATGCCACAAAACGGAAGACCCAATTTGCTGATGTTGCAGTGTGCTGATGCACGATAATGTACACCCCCACTCGCAGCGCTCTGCAAACCCAAGAACATTGTAGAATAATTCAATTAGGACATCCCTTACCCCCTTACTTACAGCGTTCGCACCCTTTGATTACTACCTTTTTCTCATGTTCAAGCGATAAAGAGGAGGAGGGATGCATTTCAGGAGTGGCTTTCAGCAAGTATCTCAGGTAGCTGGGCACGCCGGACTACGAAGAAGGTATCCAAAAATATATACCGCGCTACCAAAAATACATAGAAAGGGACGGGGACTACATAGAATGTAGTTAAGGAGTTTTTAATCTGAATACAATTTTTGAAAAATTACCGTAAAATGGCACCAAAATTGTCCAAGGTAGCTACATCCTAACAAACGTTCAGACGTTGATTACTTATAAATGGATTCTGGAATGATTTATTTTTTCACTTTCTCCACGTTCGCACTGAAGCGAATTCATTTATTTATAGGCATCGACTCACACAACAGACCTTCAATTAATCCGTCAAGCATGTACAGGAGTCAACTCAGTGTAACCTACACTCTACCCATGAGGGAACGTGATTTTTGCTTGTTTCGTCTAATTGAATTCATCGTAAATTTTAAGCTCAATGGTATGGAATAAATACAATTTGCTACGCCATTAGCTATCTGAGTAGTTGGCTGAAGCAACAATTAGCATTCAACATTAAAAAACGCTGCAAATTCTCTCATAGGGGTTGGTTAATCCTCTGACGGGGGGCATGGAAACTCATTCCAATCATATCAGGATCCCAAATTTTGTGTAAAATTATACCCCACGTGCCTAGGTACTATTGCTCCTACGAACCATCAATTATTGCGTAATAATTTGCACCATTTTTACAGCGAAGGTTGTACAACCGAATACCAACTTTGTCTAAGAAGTAACGTTGAACCTTGCTCTAGCTAGATTATTATTTTCAAGGTATCAATAGTGTCTTCGGCAGTTTTTCTTTTTAAATACACCGCCAAGTGAGAATGAATACCTTGTATAGAAAAAAGTACATAATATTATTGACTTTTAAAAAAACTAGATTAAAAGTAGCTGGGCGATTCCTGTGGCAGTGCCAGCCAACCCTGAATTTAACTTGAAATGAACGAGGATTTACGCAGCAAATAAGTTTTCGAGACCTTTCAGCGGAGAACTCTGAAATACAGATAGCAGTGCATTGTCAGCTCAAAGTGCCCCGTCCTCACAGTGAATGAACCTTTCAACGCCTCAAAAGGCATGAATGGGTCCAGTGACGAAACCTTCCATAACACGCTTCGATAAAACATTCTCCGCGTTAGTATGGCGAGGTCCGCAATATTCCGTACGCGACGACCCCGGAGAGATATCGTCTTCCTCGTATTTATCTAAACAGGACCAGTTAAGAACGCAGTTTACGAAACACGTGAGGGAGACTCATTCATACTCTCGCCTCGGACGCCAAATAGCACGATTGTAAAATCCGCACCGTCGACACAACCCCAATTTAGGGCGGCGTGAAATGATGTGAACTTGAATAGGTGAGCGAAACTCAAAAGTTTATTTGGTTGATTATTTGACAACGAGAGCCCTCTAGACGGTAATATATGTGCCAAGGTTTCCGCCTTTGTTTGAGCAATAGTGTAAACATTTTGTACGATAATGAATGGGTGCCGAGGCTGTTTGCTTCAGCCATGCTCCATTTTCATTGCTGAATATAATAACATGGAAGCTGATAGAACACTTCAGTGGGAAACATCTCATTTACAAACTTGATCCTTCTATGGGAGAGAAACGTCTTTCTTGTAAACAGGGGTCGTTCATATACGGTTTCATGAGAGAGTTCGTGCTCTCAGGCAGAATTTTCTGAGTAAAATAATGAAAGCCAAATTTTCGTTTGACCTGTCCTATTGAGAGCAGAAATAGATTAGACCATGTACCATATAATTAAATAATGTTAAATAGTACAAAACTGCAGATATTTATAAAGTTAGGTTTTTTCTCGACCAAATAAGAACCATGGACAGAAGAGAAACTGTTCATTTATTTTCGGATGACACTATAATTTTGTACGAGGGTGATACTGGGATGAAGTCTTTCGGCCCGCAAATCCAATCTTAATAAAACCTTTCATTGGCTACGTAGGCATTCTCTCAGTGCCTAGACTAAATTTCTGATACCGTTCTGATCACTCTTACATGAGGCCTCTAGATAATCTACACATTTTGCATTATCTCTGGAAATCTGACAGTAAACTGTACATAAGGTATATAGTCCGCGAGAAGAAAATCGTTCGCGCATTGTACTGCTGGTTGATATATATTTTAAAGGGGGGGGGGGGGGGTTCCAGTAGTCAGAACCACCATGTTTGGGCATACCACTGCTAGATTGTGCGAACATCGACAGCTCTTTTCTTATTGGTTCGTGATCTTCCCTCGATTAAGGTGTAACATACAAACCCTGTATGGTGTAAATGTGTCAGTCGAATACAGCTCAGTAGCTCAGTGAAGGTGCAAAGTCTCTTTCTCAGGTTCAGAAATATTATGGGTAATTAGTATTTAATTGTGCGCAATCTCCCACTCAAATAAATAGTCAGGTTGCAATTAGGACACTATCAGCTGTCAGCATGTAAGCATAGCCTCATAAACCTAATCATTGATGACTGAGCTCTATAAAGGGCTAGAGGGCTCTTTGCCTCGCATATAAAATTACAAGGCACTGGCCAGGACACACTTGCTACCCTCTTTATTGAACCCACGTCTTGGCAAATCCATCAGGACGATCATCAATTCATCGCGCATATTTAATTTATTTGTATTTGTTCATTTCATGATTTTTATCATTCGCCATTTAATATCATTTTGTATTGTAGATAATTTTCTGAGTATACCTGAAACCGGTGACTGTTTCATTATGTTGAGAAGGCTGGGCCGCAATATGCCAAAAAATTGCCAGATTATTAAATTAATAATCATGAGTTTTTCACGCGTCTTCATCACTCCATCCTTCCCCTGCACTGGTCGTCTCGGTGTTCACCCCCGAATGCTCCAAATGACCAGAAGGCGGAAGCAAATGGACTCACGCGTATGGAAAAGAGACAGAAAAAGGTGAATTCTAAAAATGGGCGCAAGACCGACGTTTCACCCCAACCCCTTTGGTGGGAAGGGCGGCAGAACGAGAGTTTCTCCTCCGGTGTGAAGGGGTTGCATAAGAAAAGAGAAAGAGAGAGTCCGCTAGGGGCGACGCAATCCCACCCCAACGAGAGAAAAAATACGAGACAGCCCCTTGCACAACTTGGCCCCCCTGTTGCAGGGCTTCTCGCCCTTACCCCCGTACCCTCCCCTTGCCTCCGCGCTCTCAAGCAGAAACCCCTCTGAAGAAAACCCTCCATACCCATCTTTTATCTCTTCCCTTTTTACTCGACCGATTACTCAATCAATTCATGCCTCCCGTGTTTATTGGCATTTACGCGGCTTTACGAGAACGAATTCATATATGAGAGCGGTGAAAGGTCAAACCTTGAACCACCTTCGTGGATAGCCTCCTTTCAAAAATGAGTGGGTATTCGGTTCCTACGTGTCTCAGGGTGTATGTTCTGCGTGAAGGATACTTCGAAAGGTTGCCCCGACTTTTGAATTAACCTAAAATGAACTTTTAAGCGTCCGACCAGAACACAGGTCAAATTATACATCCAGGCCTATTAAACACAAGGTTAGCCAACTAGCAACCGATTTTTGTTCAAAGAAACTTTTCTTTTATCATTTTATACCCAATTACTTGGCGGAACTGATAAACATTGATAACAATGAATTACTTTTTCACCATTTTCACCACAAGCAGAGGGAAAACAGAACAAAAGCCGTCTCCAAGAGCAAACAAAATCGATCGTGAAAATGAATTCATTTTCCTCAAAAAAAGGCAAGTATACTTTATGTATTGCTAAGCATAACCGAGTACAGTACATAATACAACAAAAACACACCTCACATAACTAATACATAATTTGGAAGTACATAAGTAGTTTAATTTTCAAAGGAGTTTGAAGAGCGGTCCAACACAAACTGTGTCATTTCATTGGAAGTAATTTTGGAAAATACATACTTCTTGTCCTTATTTAACCTTTGTATTTGATTTGATCAAAAGAGGATTTGTCACCCTCAGTGATTCTTTTTTAGTTTGTTACTCTTTGAATAAATTTATTAAATTATAATAATAAATTTATGTAACCATGCTAGAGATCAACCCCCCTGATTGGCCCCAAAATGTTAAAATATACGTGTTTCATGATATTTAAATCACAAAACCGAAATATCCATCCTTTGTCCACCATACTCCGTTTTGGTAGTGGAAAATTTCCTAAGAATATGATATTATAGTTAGAGATCACCTTCCGGCTTTAGTTAGTTCTCGAGACTTTTCAGCCAAAAAATTTCGAGCGTGTATGGGTAAAATTGGTTTTTTGAACCTTGATTTTCAGGATTTTTTAAAAGGAAGGTTTTATTTTCCACTCATTTCTGAACGCTCAATCCATCAAGAGGGGTTCCATGCCGATCGGCGCCCACCGGAAGTGGATATGGGTCAAAATGGGTGCGTAATAAATTAAAAGGATAATTTGTTTTCTCATAAACTTGGGCGGCCTACTATACAGGTGGGACGATCGACACTAGATCATTCTCTGTATACAAGTTTACCTTGAGCTACAGGAGCAACCAACGATGATACCGAACAGCTGTGAGTTTTCCAAGAAGAAAAAATAGCGAGATAGTTAGTACACGTGCATTGAGCAACAAGGCTCATAAAAAAAATCGTGAATCGTTCAAACATGTTCTTGGATAATGCAAATGGGATGAACACAATGCGACCTCTTCTCGACGAAGGTCCTCGGTCAGCCAAGGACTCCAAGACGAAACGATGCCAAGGAAGAAAGGGTTTATAAGGAAGGATGAGAAACCACACATAAAGGACTTGCGTTCGCCATTGGGCGCTACGTGTCGGGCTCCTGAGGCACGTTTTCTTCTCGCGTTTTCGAATAAGGATGAAAAATGTTACGAAAGTCCTCGTTCCTAGGCGATTCTTTTCAAAATATTTCCGAGATTCTTCAGTGACGAACAGCAGATGGTGGTTAAATGGGACTTGCTCTTCCTGACCAGCCCAGTGATAATTTCATTGCCATTTCCATACTAAACAATTCAACATAATGTCCGAAGTGTTATAAGTCTTGTTTATTCGTTTTCTTTCATTCTTCTAAAGACAACAGCGTCTGAAGCTTCCGTTATAACTTTCCACAAATCAAACAGACTCTTTTTTAAATTTTTTTTTTTAATTTTTTATTTCCAAAAAAAAAATGCTGAACGAAAAATGGGATATAAACGAATATACAGCACAAGCCGTTTAATAGCTTGACACAATTATGGAATTATTCCCCTATATGGACAAATGCCCGTTGCAAGGGATGAGCAGCCACTATAACTCCCACCGAGCCAGATGAACCTAACTTCTACGATTACAACAATCAATATTACAAGTAACATCAAGATTAGCCAAGTTATTCAATAAATATAAAACAAATACTGAATATAAAACTCCTCTACCTATCTCGTAAAGTGACCTAGATTCTCAAAGTATCAATGCATGGAACTGGATATAAAAACGTTCGTTCACTAGCTCTCACCAAACCATTTCAACATAATCATAGTAGTCATCATTTCATAATAGTTATCGAATAAATACTAAGAAGTGAAATGTTCATTGACATGGGCCTTGAAGTTTGTCTTTCTCGTAGCATTTATAACATCTTTATCTGTCATGTCCTAGGTAATTTACTAATATAGTAAAAGGATTCCAAACTTTTTTCTCATTACAACCAATTTAGAATGAATTTGTTCGATTATCTTTGACCTGTTGTGAAACTACAATCCTTGAGTTCCGGGAAAATTCAAAAAGTGAAAGTAGAGCCTGAAAAAAAAATCGTTTAATAAAAGCGACAATAATAACTACTAAGAGCTACATCATTAGTTCGCTAATGAGTCGGTAACCGGCAGTAAAATCTAATGGTTTCCTCGTGACCAGATTTCCTAATTTCATCGTATTACGAAGGATATCACATTTGAAACAACAACTGACTAAATCGTATTAGTCGCCTCATGTGGCGTGAGTCAAAGAATAACATTAGTTTATGTACCGATCAACTAAGGCGACCTCAATTGTCGAAATTCCATTTTAATGTTTTAAAATACAGATTCGGAATGCGTTTGGCTGGCTGATCTCTTTTCAAGCTTAATAATACCCAATTCACTCCCAGCTTATAGCCAAAATCCAATATTAAGGAATCGATTTTATAATGTATCATTTTTTTAACCGAAGATACAGACTGCAAATGTGGTGTCAAATACACAAAATTGAACTGAAATTTTAAATAATGTTTTTCTATGGAGAGTAACCATCACGGCGAACTCTTCAAAAACCAATTTTTATTTTGCAAGATCTCTTTAGATCACGATATTTTTACCGAGTAGATGTGAATTTCATGCAAACTATTTATGCTTTGATTAACGCATCAATGATTACCCGTGAATAATCACATCCTAGCGAGAAGCTGCCAACGATAAATGACGCAACGGCCTCAAGAGTTTTATTACGGGAAAGGAGAAAAAAAATAAAGAAAAAGGGAGCAGCGGTTCCATAAGCTTCCTTCTCGACTGATGACTTCCGGCCGAGGCAGAGGAATGAGAGAAAGCAACGCAGAAGGGCTCCCTTCGTTCTGAAACCACCCTTACGTAAAGGACCGCGGACTACCAAGGGGTGGGTCTTCCCGAGTCTTACTATCTTCGACTGGAGAGCGATTAATCGAATGCTACAAAACTGGCTTGAGAAGCTGCACGAGACTGTAAATGGTAAGTACTATTGGATGCAGGTCATTTATCAGGTAAAACTTCACTGAATAGTCATCTCCAGTCGATCTATCGGTCTTCAGCCATCAAACATTTAGGAAAGAAAAAAAAAAAATCAGAGGGCTAGAAGGGAAGGACCAATTTCCAGCCACTCTAATAGCCTGTGGCCCCCTAACTGAGTTTCAACAGCGAAACAGATTGAGGCGATAGAAAGTGCTAACGTGGAAAGGGATCTTACATAAAAATTATCCAACCTCTTTCCAGGCTGTCTGTTCGAAAGCTATTTCAAACACTCTAAATGACGACATAGGTGTTATGCATCCAGGGTCGTGGCGAAAAGGGCTTCTGGCGCTTGAGGGCAGCGAAGAGGGCGTTTTTGGAAGTGTTTCTCTCATTTTCCATGAAAAATGGGCCACATAAATGTTACGACTGCTGCCATCTACCGTGGGCAACAAATTGAATCTGAATTCGAACGAAATTTATTGTAAAAACCCTCCAAATCCCCTTTGCAGGGGTTGGTTATTCCTTAGATCAAGAGCATGGAGACTCATAACAGTCAATTCAGCGTCCAAAAATTAGTGGAAAACCATACCCTACACGCCTAAATCACCAAAATATCCAACACGGGGAAATTGTGGCATGTCTTAGACCCATTATAATTGGTTTAGAGCCCAATATTTAGTGGAAAATGATACCCCTCACGCCTAGGTCGCCAAAAATCTCGGAAATTCTTTTTTCAAAAAACACATTTTGACCCCTATGAACCCCTCTCCCCCCACAATCGGGTTTGAAAGGTTTCGAGGACCAACTGAAGCCGGAAAGCGGTACCTGATCAAAATTTCAGATTTTTTGGTGTGGACGGTGGACGGCGGACACCTTGAAACGTCCAAAAACATTTTTCGGGCAAATCGAAGAGGATTATTATTCAAGGAATAACCAACCAAAAATACTGTCAATTTACTTAAATTGCTGTACCGCTTCCCTAGAAGCCATAAATGTGCTGGCTTCACAATATTGCACACCAAAAGAGAAGTTATGATGACTTAAATGCGATATTGCTTAGGCGTTAGGCAACTCTGGTTATGTTGAAAGAGGGGACTGCTTCTGAATTTCTACAGGTCGTCACGTCAGGGGTGTTTTAGTTCAGTTTATATTATTCCATGTTCTGAGGAATGGAGCTTCAGAACAAAGCCCAGAAAATGAGAAGGAGAATGTCATGGGAAGTTTGAAAGCAGTTTTCTTTCAGCTCTATCTCCCCGTTTTTGAATTATCGAATAATTTCAGTTGTATTTCCAACCTACGCGAATAACTGAAAGTGGCTCGTTACGCATATATATGGATCAAATGGGATTTGTCCCTTTTACTCGCTCCGCGAAACACAATTGAGAGGTGGAACGTCTATTTTAAACGAGATAAAGGCCATCGTTCTGCTCTATTTAGCGAACATTGTGACGGCCACGAGCCTACCCGATATATTTAATTAATCCGCGGCGGGAGGAAAGGCCGACTGAGTTTTGTCGTTGTTTGTGTTCCCATTGTTGAACTGGCGGAAAACACGGCCGTCGTCGGAGGGGTGAAAGTGAGATTTCGCGATAAAACCGCGATTCCGAAAGGGTTGTGAACCGCCCCTAGGTATTTCTCGAGCGAGGAGGAAATCACGTTGCCGCGCTTCGTAACTTTCGAACATAACACTCTCGATCTATGTTGCTCTTTCTTGTACATCTATCAACAGAACACGAAGAAAACGTTTCTGAATATTATGTAACCTAGGAAAAACCACACTTACTCGACAATCCTGATGGATATTTTCTTATTAAATGAGGAGTACATTCAGTCTTGATTGACTTCATATTGGTGATTATTAATTACACTTGCTCAGATTGCTCAGATTGTGAAGAGGTCGTGATGACTTATTTCAATAAAAAACGGAGGTATATGCTGAAAGAGTATTTCCACGGAAGTTTTATATTTTAGAAATATGTAGAAAGTTATTTTATGGAATCTAAAATACTCTTTCAGTATGTACCTTCGTTTTTTGGTTGATTATTCAAGGAATAATATCTACGTTTTCACACGGAATCTCTCCAATTTGCCCCAAAAATGTTTTCCGGGTGTTTCAAGGTGTTAAGATCAAAATCATCAAATGTCCGTCCGCCGTTCCTCGTCCAAGGCCGTAGAAAAGTTTCCAAAACCTGCCATTTTGGTCAGGGACCCGTTTCAGACTCTAGTTGGTCCTCCAATAGACGTATGGGGTATAATTTTCGACTAAATTTTTGATGCACTGGTCCAAGGAATAACCAACCCCTGAGAGGGAATTCGAAGCGTTCTTGGTTAATTTAATTAATCTTTGAATCCCACGTTTTCATGCAAAAAGGCAACCTCATCGATTTGCCCCAGAAACATTTTCCGGTCGTTTCAAGGTGTTGAGATTAAAATAACCAAATTTCCGTCCGCCGTGCCTCGTCCAAGGTAGCAGACAAATTTCTATAAAAGTTCATTCTGGTCTTTCAGAAATTCAGAAATTTTGTAAATTTATGACGAATTGTTGGAGTATCATCTCCTACTGGACGTTGAATCGATTGGAATGAGTCCGGGACACTCCACACTCTTTGCCTTCCCCCATTTTCTCCATGCTGGGGCTCCGAGGAATAACCATCCCCTACGAACGAATTTGCAGCATTCTTGGTTTAATATTCCATAATAATCCTCGATTTCATCCATCCCTGCAATTTCCCCAAAAATTTGCGTTTACCCACAGTTTGCGTTTCAGTTGGTATGTCTTGACCCATGAACCAAAATACCCGAATTGTTCTAAATACATCAAATACTACTATTATTACGTTTTCAGTCCATCTGATATGTAAATGTCTTCATTTTATTGTATAATTTAATTTCCACCCTCCCGCCTCACGGAGTTACCCTGCTGATTCGCCATTTGCGCTGTGAGGGTCACCCCCCTCCCCTCATGACTGGTGTCTCATGGGTTTTGGTAATAGCACAGGAGGAAAGTGGCAACCAGTGGTCACACAACACGACAACTCGGACGCCTTGTTAAAGCAGGCCACGGGACCAGGTGAATCGAGTCGCCTCGTATAATTTAGCCCGAGAATGAAAAAGGAAAAGGTTAAACGAAGTCAGTGGGCGATCTGAAGAAATTCCTCCGTCTCTCTTATCCAGGGCACGTTCTGTGGCAATCGCCTCCCACCAGGTGCGTCGAGGATTGACAACTGGGAACGCGAAGAGCGGCCGACGAAGGGGAAGCTGAGGGGAGACGGCACAAAGAGATGGTTGGAATCGTGAAAGTTTTTCGGCCTGTGAAGTGCAGGGCGAGGGTAACATGTGTGTAGTAACTTATTACGCAAGGCTGGAGGGGGTGCTCTCACCGGCGAGCCCGCTCAGGTCTGAAAGTACTGATATAAGCGCACTTTTACTTTCAACCTTCTCAGCTCGACGTTCCGCGGCCCAGTTACACAAATCCGACCCCCTCGGATCCATCCCCTCGCTCGGTTAAAAACTCGTTATCTCTTTCGACTCCCTTTCTCGTCCCCTTCATAACTTACCTCACCCGTTGCGCCTGTGAGAACCTGCGAGATCTGGGGCACGGGGCACGGACACGAGACGTCAAGGATTATCATACGGAATCAATTATTGCTTTCCGAGGTTGGCATCTGTCACCAAGAACGGACTATCTAGATCTTACACGTTCTGTTCTGAAGAGCTGTTCCGAATGCACACATGCTGGACCAAACCATAGTGTCTGATTGCACCATGTCGTGCCCTGCCGCTCAAGAATGACAGGTACTTCTACCCACCCTGAGCTTCGGGAGATACGATTTCCATCATATTTGTTTAAGAACGACATGTGGGAGAGATGCCAGAAAATTACTTAATCTCGGAATGAAATCATTGTGACTCTCACACCGTTTGCTCCTTCAACCCGAAGAGGGGGGAAGACTAAGGGGGCAAAACGTGCAAATTCTTTCACAGGGGTTGGTTATTCCTCGGACTAGGCACATGGAGACTCATCCCAATCGATTCAGCGTCAAAATGTAGTGAGAAATGATACTCCAAACGCTTATGTACCTAGAAATCTCAAAGTTGTCTAAAAATCTGAAATTTTGGTCAGAGATCTTATTTAGGCTCAAAATGTCTTTTTCGAAAAATGGATTTGGGCTTGTGGGGTATCATTTTCGACTAAATTTTGGACTCTACACGACTGTTTTCCGCTGTACTTATGTCCCAACCAATAACCAACCCGTGATTCACATTAGGTTCTATGGCTTCACTTCGCAATAGGTCGTGAAAGAGTGTTCTCGAGCAATTCATGTTCTGATGAGGTTGTTCTCCATCCCTCCTAGCCTCAGATCTTGGACGGTTTGGAGTCTCCCTCCCCACCAAATTTACAATTATTGTACCAAAATGTGTATTTCAAAATATGGATGTTCGATATTTTCGGCGATCCAGGCCTGTAGGATACCATTTTTGACTACATTTTGGAAACTGAATCCATTAGTTAGGTCCCGGAACGATTGGCGCCCACTGGAAGAGGTTATGGGTCGAAATGGGTATCTATCCACCTATTTCAAAAAATTGGTTTTTCAGATTTCTGATACCTAGGAGTGTGGGGTATCATTTTCTACTGAATTTTGACGCTGGCTTGATTGGAATGAGCCTCTAAGCTCTGTTCCAAGGATTTCACTAAATTTTGAATCGATTGAAATGAGTCTCCATGCTCCTGGTCCGAGGAATAACCAATCTTTTTGAAATAATTTACAGTGTTTTTTAGTACCTGCAGCACAACCACATGATGTAGAATGTATAGATAATTTAGTGAAAAACATGATTTGTTCAAACTGCTTGAGCCGTTTAGATTTCTATAGAGCATGGCAGGCATATTTGGGCATGATTTTGTAATGTAGTTCAATGTAGGTGTGTTAGATTCAGCGTTTGTAGAATTTTTTAAAGTAAAAAATAATTATGGGTCAAATTCTCAGTGAAAGGTCTTTAAGTCGGTGAATCGATATGAGAGAATGGAGGTGATTCAATTTAGAAGGTCGATTGCGTAGTTTTCGACGTTGCGCCACTGGCACGAGGATGAGTAGGCTCGAGATGGCTCGATAGGGGACCCGATGCAGAGTTCGGTCACCGGAGCTGGATCTTGTGATCTTTTCTTAAGCGTTCGGAGTGGTGCAAGTTCGATTATGCAACTGACCTTCGACTTATTCGCCTTCCATTAGCCCATTATCGCTTTTCTGCTGCGCTCAAGGATTTACGCTTATTAGTCATTGTGATGTAGCGCTGTGCTTGAAAGGACCGTGACATCTGTCGGAGAGAAAATAATTAACACAGCGATGGTCTTTTTCACGACGCACGTCATTCTTCAAGTACGGCTGAGGTCGCGAAATAATTTTCGTTTGTCAGTATTGGGCTTGCGTCTTTAAGAGGTTCGTAAAATGCCATTTTACAACAGTAAAACAAACATTGGAGTTCAGTAAAATTGCGGCATTTCATTCCGTCCGCCAAATTTCTTGAAAACAATCTGCCAGCCATTTGGTTTCAACTGTGCTAAGAGGCCGAACAGCTGTGCAGGGCTGATGAATGAGAATAACATCGTGAGAATAGGCTGATGATCGAAGGCATTTAGAAAAATTACAGGGCCATCATCGATTGATTGAAGATTCTCGAACAACTAGAATAGTTTACCTGCGCAGAATGTATCGATTTGTTGCGAGGATGCCTCCTACATGCCTCCTCCTGTGAGTCTGCATTATAATTCGCATTTCGTTCATGCAACGTTTACGTGCCTGACCTCTCAATGGATTCGCTAGATAAACCATGTATCCTGATCACCTTGAAAACTGGTAGAAAACTCATTCTGAAACCTTCTAACTGGTCTATTAGACTGAAATTCTCGCCTATTTCCTCCCACTGTGAGCCCACACTGAAAAAGTCCCTTCACTTCCAAGGAGACCGCGGAGCGAAAGAAGGCATTAGGAAATCTGAAGGTAGTCGAAAGGATATAGAAAGGAAACCAGCATTTGCATGAAGCCATTCAATACCTCAACCGAGTCAACTCATCAAATGGCACTTGATTTACATAGATGACGCAACGACCTCAACTGTGCTTCAATTACCAGGAAGAGAAAAAGAGAGAACGAATTATTTCTGTCCGAGGCACAACTTTACGTCATTATACGACACTCGGATCAAGGAAGAATTATTACTGCTGGAAGCTACTGATTATAAAGTATTTTGATGATTTGGGAAAAAATTAATGTATGAAATACATCTAGAGTAGATCTCCATGGGACATAACTATCCGCGTCTGAATTTTCTTAAGTTGAGCGTTTAAATTCGACAGGGAAGAGCGGCAGTAGGGATATACGATATTCACAAAGTATTTATGTGCCAGTTCTCATATCTTGATTAGTATATTCGATACTACTAAGTATTGAATTAAAAGTATCGATACTGTACATTATTCAATAAATAGATACTTACAAAATACTCAATAAATACTTACAAGAATAACAAATTCGAGGGAAACAGGTTAAGGTAGTGTAGGAGTACAATTTCGGAAACATTTCGAAATTATTAAAAAATAGGATACTTGTATTTACAATAAAAAGGCTGTTTATTCAAGAAGGTACTTCAATATGTCAAGAATTACAGTCCCCATACCAAGCATCAAGATATGTTGGTGACAGCCGTTGATCAGTAGCATCAGCAGAAGCTGTAGAATCATTGAAATGAATGGTTTTGAATCTTATCCAAGAATTTCTCACGGGCTAGTTTCAAATTCTTTTCAATCCCAGTTAATTTCTGTTTTGTCTGCTTGATGAGAACCGTTTAATGGCCAAGACAGGTGATTTAGGACCAATCTTGACCTTTTCCGATTCTATCATTAGAATGATATCTGTCGGTATTATTTTCGAGAGCGTCGTGTTCTCTTGAGAGTTCGTATAATTTGTGTAATACGACTCCATATTAGTAATTTTTTCGATACTAGCCCAAGCATCGGTAACAGTACTTGTACTCAAAACTGTGATATCGAAATACTTTGGTATCGCTAGGAGCGCAACAGTGATGTAAGAAAGAAAAGCCTCCACTCACGAAGGACGATCGAATTTTTGAATATTTTACCACCTTTCAAAACTCCTTCTTGAACTTGCTCATCGCATCGTAGTTTTACGTTGAAAATACCTACCGAGTTGAGAACGATTTATTTTAGAATTAGGTGCTAATCATATAATTGGGTCGATATTCGTCCCTTACCCCCCTCCCGCATTTACTTTCAATGGCCATCTATGAGCTATGGCGACTTTGAAAATGTCTTACGTCGTAGCACAATCGGGGTTCTCGGTCACCTACTCGTTTTGGTTCCTTTCGTTTCCCAAGGTATACATTCTCGTAAGGCCTCAATAAAGTCGGTTAACATTCACCAACTGTGACTTTCAGTCGACAACCTTGGTGAGATTTTATCATGTCCGCCCCATCAAGGTCCCTAGGAAACGAAGTCAAACGTGAAGAGGCAGGAATCGTGAGGGCAACAAAGGAGATGGCCAGTGGGGAGAACCTGGATGGGTTGCCCTCGACCCACTCAGCCACCAGGTGAGTTTTGCGTTCGTGCTCTGCACCCTTAACTAACCTTCTTATTGGCATTCCAGGGTGTAGTGCTCCGCTCATACCGCGAGCTCGTAATGGAAACACAACGCAACATCTATGTCTTTTGTCATGTAGGACAAGTCTCTTGCTAATGCTCCCAAGGATCTTCTCGAGGAGACAAAGGAACCTGATGTCTTGTCCGTACGCCTGGAATGATGTGGGTCACCTAGGGCGACGATTTTTGTTCAATTTTGAATATAATTGGAAAACATTACATCATCAATTTGTCGCATTTCCCTTAAAGAAAGGCTGGGATGAGACTTAGATCTCATTTCTACTACATTATTTAACATCATCAAATGTTTCATAATTCGTTATCCAAAGTACTTGATGTTACACGTTTGAAAAAGGCAGACACATGCCAGAAATAGCTCACTGAATTTTATGGAAATATACCACAAGATTTGATAAAAATACAAAAATTTTCATTCATATTTTACAAAGATTTGCCTATTGAGTAGATCTTTTCCGTATAGGAAAGTTTGTACCTTTGAGGTCTGGAGAAAAAACACTGCCAATTCTTTCACAGGGGTTGGTTATTCCTTGGACCCGGAGGATGGGGATATTGCGTAAAACAGTGGGTGTGGAGTGTCCCGGACTCACTTCAATCGATTCAGCATCCAAAATTTAGTAGATAATGATATCCCAAATGCCTAGGTTCCAAAAATCTCAAAAATAGGTTGGTAGATACCCATTTTGGCCCATAACCTCTTATGGTGGGCGCTAATCGTTCTGCGTCCGTCCCATTGGATTTAGCGTCCAAAATTGTCTTATCCAATTCAATATGTCTTGGAACGACCCATCCATTCACAAGATGCACTGATCTCAAACGTACCCCTTCAGTATGTTCACGCGGTTCCTTGAGGACCGAATGGTTCCATGCAAGAAAGTGAGAGTTGTTAGAACGGAGTGTTACGTACAGTGAGGAGGGTGTTGCGGTGTTGCGATGAACATTTCCATCTTTACGTGGGTACGTTCTTTTGGTTTCTCCAGCTGCACAATGGAACATCGGATAACCCAGTATACTAGGTGCCACGTTACCTTGCTGAACCGAGATTACGAGTATTTCCAATGTCATGTTATCACTTTCTCACTCAAATTGCTACCAAGGAGGGCCATAAATTAAAAACCAAAACACATTATGTTCGCGAAAGGTGAACAAGAAGACCCAAGTCCTTGAGCGGCTTCATTCGAGCTCGGGGACTCTTAATAAGCATGCGCAAAGTTGACCCGTTCCTCGCTCAAGCCCGGAAAAATAATAGTGGTTCGCCGACAGGAGTCTGCACATCAATTGCTTGGCCACCAATTTCCTGCGCCCTGCCCTAACTCAATTTAAATTTTACCGAAATCACCACCATACCACCTCAAAGTGGCGATTGGATCACCACACGCTACCAAAGGGATATACCACCGATATCCCGTGCTCTGTCCTCTCAACTTCGTCGCCACCGCTTCTCAAAACTACCCCAAAGGCAAATCTTCGTCGCCACCGTCATCTACCGAAGCCAAACGAAATTTTGGAATCTATTAGTCGCGCCTCACATGGTCAGATTTTAACATTATTTTCTACTATTATCAATAATATTTTATTTTTGTGTTGGTTCATTTTTGTTAATTTCTAAGAATTAATGTTATTTCGTACGTTATCTTGTTTTCTTTTTCCCCTTTAAACGGAGCTCTAGCTAGGTAGGGTAGGTACCGATTTCAATTCAATTTAAATATAACTAACCGATATCAATATCGCCTTACTTACTCGTTATTGCCTATCCTAACCCAGAAAAAATTAAAAGACCACAAAGGTGCATACCGCTCGCACACATTATGCGAGTATTTCTGAACCAAAAAGCCAATCATTCACATTATGTCGGATTGTTCTGTATCAGTTTCTATTCGAAAAACGCAGCAAATTCATTCACAGGGGTCACTTATTTCTTGGACCAACAGCATCATTCAAATCGATTCAGCGTACAAAATTTAGTGAGAAATGATACCCCACAGGCCTAGATACCAGAAATATCGAAAACACACATTCGAAATGGGTGGATAGATACCCATTTTGACCCACAAACTCTTTTGGTAGCAGCCAATCGTTGTGGGGTCCACCCTATTGGATTCAGCGTTCAAAATTTAGTCAAATATATTACCCCAGATCGCCAAAAATCTCTTTTTTGAAAAGCACCCTTATCCCCCCCAAAACCTCCGATCTGGGTGAAATGTTTTGAGGACCGAATAGAGCCGGGAACGAACTCCAATCAAGATTTCAAATTTTTAGAAACAACTCTACTGCTAAAATTGACGTGGACGGCGGTTGGCGGGTATTTTTCTTTTCTTCATCTACACACCTTGAAACCTCTAGAAAAAACTTTTGGGCTGAGGATAGATTGACTATCTGCATAAAATTCAAGAATCAAAAATAATCAGGAAAAATCAAGAATAACCATCCAAAATTGGCAATTCGTGCCACCATCACAAAACTGGTTTCATCATACGTGCAATCGATAAATCAGTTTTTATTTACAGCCGCTTTATTAAAATAGTGCAGCCTCTGTAAAATGTATGTCCTGATGCGTTACATTTCATATACATCTTCATCGGGAAAAATTGAGGCTGACGACTATATCACGTGGTGTTATAATATAATATTAGTATTATTATCTGCACGCGAACTCATACGGTTGGTACTCGCTCAGTTGTTCACAATAACTTCTTTTTTGGCATCAGGAAGCATCATAGAA
Source organism: Cyrtorhinus lividipennis (assembly GCA_019603395.1). NCBI lineage: Eukaryota > Metazoa > Arthropoda > Insecta > Hemiptera > Miridae > Cyrtorhinus > Cyrtorhinus lividipennis. The sequence goes on along the minus strand of CM034003.1, from coordinate 942,985 downwards.
GCCAGCATAAAGAAGGTTGTACTTGACAGAGCAGATGAAGGCGGTCATTCATTCGTTATTACCTTGCGCGTGACCCTCTGGCTAATTATCTCGTAATGCCCCAAAGACCTGTTTCACGGCTCGGTTTAATTTTCTCCAGACGTCCCTGACCGCCTAAAGGAACAGGGGCTTCGTCCTTACTCGACTCGAATGTTTTTAAAGGCCCTTAACTGAGTTTTTTCATCGTTTTGAAATAAAAACAGAAGATTGATACTCTCATGCGTTGGGTATAAATTGTTTAGCAAAACCCCGTGACGTGTAGCTGAGGAAACGGTTGAGAAACGCATTGTTGCAGTGGACAGAGACGAACCTTCCCTCTTGCTCCTTCTCATTCCTCGCCACCTTATCCACTGATTTTATTATGCACGGCCTAAGTATGTATCTTCACATCTCTTCCGTCAGCTCATCAGGAAAATAGCGTACCAAGGTTGACACACCAGTTCACGAGCGGAACGAAAATAAGTACGGGCTCATTGAAACGTCTTTTTTCTCACCTTCTCAAGAACCCGGAATTGAATAGTGCACATGAGAAGCGGTGATATCATCTTTATTATAGAGAATCCTCTAGCGCATGCCTCATTAAGGTCGTATAATCTAACTTTGCAATTAAAAATCTTTCATTCTTCGTCTGGGTACTTTCTGAGGGACAGCTGGTGCAAAATTTTCGTCGGATGTAAGTTATGCGATATCCTTGAGACCGCGAGGATTTCAATGGAACGATGGAAAACTGGATTTTGCATTCTTAGGCACTTATCTTGAGAAGTTCCACTATGTATGAGATTGTTTTATTAGACTCCAGCCCACCAGAAAAATTCAGTTCTTTTGGATTGGCCAGCCAACTTTCAATAGGGTTCATTATTTTGGTATCAGAATGTTTCACTGTCGCTTCAAAGCGTTTTATGATTTGAATAGAATTGTTTTTTTCTTTAAATAAAATTGCTAAGGTAGCACATATCTCGATTGAACGCTTTTCAAGGAAACTCTAGAAGGCGTTGAAAAAGTTCAGTAAATTTCCTAATGTGTGAGGTTTCAGAGAGCATAACAACAAGTGGCTATAAATGATGGGGCATGATGTCATCAGAGTGGGCAGCTTTGAAGAATGGTATGATGAAAGTATAGTAGAAGTTACTACAGAAGTTATTAGGTAGTTACAGTTTGAAGACAAGTCTCACAGGGCACATTATGGGTGGGATCTCCGCCAAGACAGTGAAAGAAGAAAGGACACCTTCCACTTCCTTTTGATGTGGAGGTTTTTTCGCGTTACCGTTTTTGAATGCACACTCCTCACTCGTGCATGTGCCTAGTCCTCAGATTAGTTCCATGATTCGCGTCGCGTCCAAAATTAATTTCCTTTGACTCTTTCAATAGCATTCAATTTGTATTTATCAAAGTCTTTAGAAGTACAACTTTGCCAACTAGAAATATCTTGAGCCTGTCTATGCACAAATAACTATTATATCCACTGAATAACACAAACATATCTTTCACCAGCTCCGCAAAATAACTGGATATTTGAGCCACAAGATAGGTATGTGTTACTTTTAATTTTTATCACTGTAACGACGCCATTTTATTCATAATTCATTATCGTTTCCAACGACTGATCTCAACGCGCTCTGTCGAGAGAACGCACACTTCTGCAGGGAGCGGCCCGTTTTCCTGCACTGATCCACAGGTGACATTCCTGTCTAGACATTTTCACTGCTTAGTCCCGAACTATGGCTGAGCGGCTTCAACCCAAAGCACAAGAATCCACTCTCAAAACCAGCATTTTCCAACCTAGCGAAAACCCATTGTACAAAGAACGCGGTTTTTGTTGTATGGTGTCCAGTTCTTTCGGCGAACTGAAAATCTACCATTGCTCATGCCAGCTATGACCTTGCTCAAAGATTTGCCAATATCTTCATGATTTGTCTTTTTGAAATTTGAAATGGCAGGTCGATAACTTTGTGTAATCAAAATGCGCAGGCAGAATGGACTAGCAATCGCATCCTGCAAGATACAATCGACGTTTCGATCTTTCGGACTATCCAATGATTTTTATTTAACCTTGAAAGTATTGATTTATTAATTTTAAGGGTTACTACAGACAATGATGAAATTTCCCTATGAGATCACGGTATCAGACAATGACATCACGCGCTCACGCCATCTATATGTCAAAAAGTCGTGACCCTTTGGGCAATTAAAAACGCAAGCCACGGATCGTGAGATTTGTATCCGTGAGGCTGAAATGCTTGATGGTATCGTCGAGTAGAATCCGGACATTTCAAAGCGGCGCCTATTGGTTAATTCACTATTAAACGATTTTTACGTTCCAAATCTCATCCTAGTACTGTTGAGAAAGTCGTGAGCCGTGACGGTATGTACCGCATTGAGGATTAAGGAACTGAGGAATACTTGAAGCTCAGGCGAATTGCTCTAATCTATTTAGTTTAAAGTTGCATTATGAGCGAAAAGTTGATACTTTAGCCGATTTCCCGGTTTTAAAAATGACAAATAAAAAAAATAATAATAATTCCACATTAAGACGATTGGGTTGAATGCATCGTGATCGGTCCAGAAAAGTCAACCCTCAAAATATGCCACCAAATAGTTATGATCGTTGCTCAGATGGAAGTGTTTAATAGAAAATTTGAGCAGAAATCAGTAAATCATTCGCTTACTTTTCTTGACTAATCTTGCTAAGTTGAACAGTTTAGAGTGTGCTCAAAATTGTGGAAAATTTTGGCTCTACGGCCTTTATTAGTTTGAAATATATTTCTTAGCCCGTAAATGATAACTGAATTTGAAGTTATTGGGAATTAACACATTGGACGGATCTTAATATATGCTTTTTAGGCATGTTTGATTCACATATTTGCCTGGCACCAGCCTGACATAACCTACCTCGCCTCCTCCTAGGAGTTTGTCAGGTTTGTACGAGATCATGGCCACAGGTTTCGAGGTTAGTACTCTTTTTTGGAGGTTACCCTGCTTTTTTTGGCATTTGTTCCTCTGCGAGCAAGTGGATTTCCTGTTTTCTTAGGCATGGGTTCCCCTCAGAGGTGTACATATTACATGCATTTTTAGCATATATCCTCCTCAAGGGGAGTTTGATGTTGAAAAGGCACGGGTTCCCGCATGACTAGAAAATTAATCGTTTTTCAGGGAAGATATCGGAAAGGAAAAAAAAAAACTCTCACGGCTTGAATTTACGACAGTTGACATTGAGGACTCCTATATGAGGACGATCTCATAATTTCTACAGATGAGTACTCTTCATCAGACGACGACTAGATGGAGACCCACAGAATCTTGCTATATTTTATAATAAAATGACAGCTTGCTCATCAAACGCTTACTGTCTCTGTCAGTTGTACCCGGACGCAGAGAAAAAATCACGGTTTGAATTCGTAAAACTCTCTATGAGTTTGGCCAACAAGCACGCTCGAATAGGCTGCAGATCCCCACTCTCCCTCCCACACTGAAGAAAATCGTCAGGGAAGTTGCAGGAATCGAGGGAGAATCAATTTCAAGGGTAGAGAGAGATCTAATTGACTGGAGAAATGGAAACAGTGCCATTTTGCCCTTATGAGAAGAACAGAGCACCAACGAGAAGTGCGCAGCATTTGTTACTCCGACTTGCGAGACCTACAAATAAATAATGATTGATGATACTGTTGAATAACAGACAATCTCGTAGTTTGCTGAGGATAATTTGGAGCTCAGAAATCTATATTCCAGAAATTTCAGCAAAATGCATCTATCTCTTTCTAATCGGCAGATGTTCCTTCAAGACTGTGTAGCTTAACCGTAGGTCCAAAACTCCCGCTCAGGGGTTGATTTAGTACATGCCTTACAGGTGCCTTACATGCCTCACAGATGTTCCTTTATACACGAATCAAAATAACGATCCGTCCGAAGTGTTAAATTTGCTTGATCTGAAAACTGAAATCGTAGCAATCAAAATGTAAATACGCTACCTAAAGTCGCATTGCCTCAATTATATCTGTCCATAACTTTTGAACATTAGGACCAAATTCAATGTTTCAAACGTCATTCGAAGCATAATTTATTTACTATCAAAATGGTGGAATTACACTTTCGGTACGCAATGTAAACAGCAACACATCATCGTGCTTAAGCAAGACGAAGTCGACCTTTCAACTATCTCGGTTCTACCGTCACATACTTCCCCATCATCACATGGTCTTAGAATCTGTGCGTCGTATTCCAAAGTGGAATCGAGAAGAATCATCGTTGGTTCGTGACGAACGGTACGGATCCCCTCGGTCCATTAAGAGCAGCTGTGTCTTTTGAAGGCATGAGCTTAGTGTTGCGTAACGAGAACGCGCGTGATTCCGCAACATCTTCAGCATCAAACAAACTCTCAAGAATATGAGTAGATAATTATCTGGTACTCTTCGAGGTTTATTTGTATAAATATACAATTTCCGTCGGAAGAGCCCCTCAACGTTTGGAGAAATAGCGAAAGAACTCTCAGAAAACAAAAAAATGACAATAAGAAGAACCAGCGGAGCAAAACAGCCCTGGATCCAGCGAACTCTTCCGCTCTAGAACAAGGCAAGGTCAGAACGAACTGCACTGCTGAGCTCAGATGCTATCAGCCGCGTTTTCTGTATAGATGTTTTAATGCGGTCCTGTGAGAAAGTTAATTGAGGAAGTCGCTCCTCACCCCCGCTCGCTCGTCACTTGGGGAGGCCGACTAACGATGAGAGAGGCCTTCAAGTCCAAGGCCTGCGGAAGAACGAAACAATCTCTGTAATTCTCTTTTCAAAAAGAAGATGATGGTCGAGACCGCGAGCCTAGTCACCTTCGAGGGGAAAACGCCAGTCACGAACCGTCGCGTTTAGTTTCCAAAAAGAAAGAGATTATGCAGAATTCTTGGTCGTTTTTTGTTTCCACTTCTTTCGTCTTCACCTCTCACCATCCGCGGAGCAAGGTCAAAAGAGAATGCTGAGGCTGGGTTGCCGAGGTGGGTTCATTAGGATTTGATACTCCGAACACGGATGCACCATTCGAATCCCTACATTATAGCCTAAGATAATGAAAATCGCATCATCGTGTAATGGCGGCCATCAACCATAAACGGCAATCTCTGAAAATATTGGCGACCAAGAGATCAAGGAGCCTCAGTTAGAAAATGGATTGGTACAGGCAGAATTAGGAGAGTACAATGTAATACAGATATGACATATTGTGTGAGTTCTTCTCAAAATTTTCAGGAATCAAAGTCAAATTCATCAAAATACCTGCGTTTTACCAGTATGCATATTTCAATGTTTGCCTGAAATATCGATATTTTACGTATTATTATTTCCCCCGTAAATACTGAGGCCTTTGGAGGGAAAGTCTGTTTTGATTGGTCATTTCATGATTTATCAACCTAGGTTTTCACGTAAGTGGTCAACCTCTCCACTTTGCCGCAAAATTTGACAGTTTGCGAACAGAATATGATACCCCACACACCGAAAATATTGAAGTTCCACTTTTGAAATAGAAGAATAGGTACCCATTTTGACTCATAACCTTTTCCGGTGGGCACCAATCAATCTGGGACCCATTTCATTGGATTCAGCGTCCAAAATTTGGTTGAAAATAATAACCCGCACGCCTAAATCACCAACAATTTAAAATAAAAAGCCATTTGGGTTTCACGAATTTAAATTTGAATCCCCCCCTCCATTTGGTCCAATCGATCTGAAAAGTTTTGAGGACCAACTAGAGCCAACTGAAGACTGCGAAAATTTCAGATTTTTAGATAGTTTTCCACAACCAAAAACGCGGACAAATTGGAAAGGTTGGCTTTCTGCATGAAAACATAGGTTGATTATTCAAAGAATAACGAACCAAACACCCAAATGATCGTCCGCCATCCCCTTTTCACTGTCCACACCGTTTATGGTAGTAGACAATTTTCAAAAAATCTTCTTAAAATTTTGATGAACTTTTCAGCCTAATTAGGCCAAATTTTGGGGTGTAGGAGTCAGAATATGTATTTCAAAAAATGTATTTTGGAGATTTTCGGCGATCTAGGCATGTGGGGTATATTAAATATACAAAAAAAAAAATTTCGACTACATTTTGGACGTTGAATTCAATGAGGCGGGTCCCGGAGCGATTAGGGCCCTTGGAAGAGGTTATGGGTCAAAGTGGATATCTACCTACCAATTTCGTAATTGGGAATTCGAGATTTTAGTTACCTAAGCGTTTGGGGTATCATTTTCCAGTAAATTTTGGACGCTGAATCGATTAGAATAAGCCTTCATGCTCCTAGTCCAAGAATTCCGAGAATTTTTTTTTTTTTTTTAATTGTATTTTGAATCATCAAGAGGCCACTCTGATTGAGGTTATTCACCTTTCATCGTTTTCGAATTCGGTAGGACATCCGCTGAATTACACCGCCATCCTTCCTAATCTTTCTATTCATCACCCCTCCAATTATTGTTCCTTGATCTAATCAATATGAAATAATGCGAACATATCAAATGTCCTTGATTCTAACGACGCGAGCAAGGTGAATTCTGCTTTTTGAACGCCTCCACGTGTATTTTTTTTTCTCTCTCTCTACGAAACTCGAAGACACGCGCTAGTAACAGCACAACAGGAAGCAAGGATGCACTTGACCTTGTGTCGATTCCTTCGACGTAATCTAATCGCCGCACGAGTATTTTTCACTGTCAGAGAGATGCAAGTGAAATCGTTAGGTGCAGTGCAATTACTAGACGAACCGCGGAGTAATAGTTACGATGGGAATAGTTTTTTTTATTTGCAGAAATTATCTCAACGTCAATTTAAATTGTACGCTTGATATGATTGAGATTGTTTTGATGCAATATACAAACAATAATTTACGATGACAATCTTTTAAGAAATTTCGGAGATTGGCTGATACTCAATCACCGGGACCTACAAATTTGACTTGGTACCAAGTGTAAAAGCTTCCACACAGCTTCTAGGCAGGTTTGCATTTGAACTTGATCTCGTGGGTTTGAATCCCTTGACAGGCCACAAAAGCTTGGTTAGTCCCCGGGGACCCAATCTCTGTCCTTAGATAATGGTGAACTCCTAAGTGTGGCACATGAATTACGATCGTTTTTAAAGCTAATTCACGGGATGCTATCCGTTTCTTGATTCGAGATTTTTGCGGAATAATAACAAAAACTCGTTTATTTAACGCTAAAAAAATTGTAGCGCGTGTTTGAACTTAAAATGCCATTGGTTCATAGGGTTTTTAATAACTCATCATTTCATCTTTCTCTATTAAAAAAAAATAAAGAAATAAAATATAAAAAAATTAATTCAGAAAGATCACAAAACCCATGATATTTTATGTGCAAACTCGCTCTAAAAAAAAAGATTATTTTTTTCACGAGAAATAAACTATGTTTAGTCACTATTCCGCAGAAATTGAGTCGAATCAAGAAACGGATACCATCTCGTGATAAAGAAAGAAAATCCATGTACCACACTTTGAAATTTACCACCATCCACTATTTGACAATTTTGGGGTTGAGAAAGTTGCGTGCTCGCTGAACCGGTTGCGCGCAATCAAAAACATTGTGTGAGGGTTTACATTTTCATGAAGTTTTGGGTAAAATCCGAATTTGCAATCAAAAGTTGGGGCTCCCATTTAAGATAAGAAAGTCAGTGTCACTTGCGCAAGGTGGCGCAGTTGCATGGACTGCGCAAATATGTAATTTGAGATCTTTGCAAAAAAAATATGAAGATTAACAACAAAAAAATGTTTTTGTTCACACCTATTTGGACAATTTTAGCTTCGGAGGGGGGGGGGGGGGCAAATCATAGGTCACCTGTATATTAATTTATGTACAAACTTACTTGTTCTGGTGGCCTTTTTTTTGACATTTGTAGTACCTACGTGCATAGTCCCTCATCATGAGATATCTGCAGCCGGAAAAATGCGGTGCATTAACCAATAAGGCATACCTTTATATGCATATATTATATGCAATTTTGTTTGTTGAACAACCTTAAGGCTCGTCTAGTTTGTCAAAGTTACCGTCAAACGCAAGGAAAGTCCTGTATATTGTTTAGGCGGTCAATAAAGTTTTGTTTCCTAACCGAGGTTTGCGTCGTGGACAAGGGGACGTTGAACATAACAATCCGTAAAAGCGAAAAATGGGGATGTCCGTGACGCTCACAGCCAATAAATAATATTGGCAGGCCAGCCAACAAACGAACGTCAGTCGACATGACTTCATACAGTAAAATGAGGGTGGCTTAGAGTCGAACATTGATAAAAACTTCGATTCCCCGGAAAAAGGTGGCTTATGACCCTTAAATATCATATTCATGATGCATGAGTCTGCATGCTGATCAATTTTGACCGAGTGAGAGGCCTCTTTATTTATTATACTACCGTTCAGATGCGAAGGCCTCCTCCTACTTAATAACAAGTAGAACAAGTACTTCATTTACAAGATTCGGAACAGTTCAACTCTTTATTGACCTCACGTTTCCCAACTGTTTATTAATTTCCTCGCAAATACCCCGTGAATGCTAAGTACATTATGTATTGCCTAATTGATAGGAAGAGTCATGTTCGACGTCATCTCCACTTGAATACAGTACCTACATCATGAACGCTGTTCAACGTTTTTACGCCTTCGGCCTTCTCATGTTCATGACCTCAGCCTCTTCACACCAGGTCTTGAGGTCGTGAGGCACATGGTCTTCTCAGAAGTCACGAACTCAATAAACGTCGATTCCGGTAATGAATTGAGACGTTTTCAAGGACTTTTCCGACCAAAGAAAAAAAATCCCTGAATTGAAATGGAAAGTCAGGTGCCGCAATGGCCTTAGCGTTCATGAAGCATTACCGACATTGTGGGAGGTTAAAACGCTGGAAACGAACCAACTACTAACATTCTCCTTTAACCTCACACGCTGGCAAAAGAGTTTAAACGGCCTCAGAGGGGAAAAATGAAAATTCACCAATTTTGGGCTGTTTGATCTGCAACAGACAATATTTCGACGGAATCTATATAATACACACAATATATACATTTTGTGAATACAAAAATTGGATTATAACGTACTCGTATTTTTAAAATCCACAATTTATTATATTATTTTAAAATTTATTATACCTACTAAGTACATTTTTAGAGAGTCAGTAATGGTGAATATCACTTTTCCCTTACAACGTCCATCCCCACTCCGATCATGGTCTCCAACAAATTTTAGGTGACTGGAACATCCCTCATGCGAACACACTTTAGCCAAATGTATAACCAAAATGTCCTGGTACCACGAGAAATATTTTCGTGAGTCTTAATACGAACAAGGTGAAAACATCATTGTTATATTAGGCTCCAAAATCCAATATCTAAGGCAAGTCCAAACAATCCGAAGATATAAGGATTTATTCATAGGGGTTGCTAATCGGTGGGCACTTGACAGGGTTTCACTTTGGACAGTTTCAAGCAAAAATCACTACTCTTATCATACAAAACAAATTGGTCCTGTATCTGACAGAATGATATTATTGTAAAATGTTTTGTGTACAAAGAGCTACAGTGCCATTAATTGTAATGATAAATTCGGTTTTCTAAGCCATTTGGATATGTGAAATACACCTGCTAGAAAAGTAATTATCTTGTTTGTGACATAAACATTGAAGAATGATTCGTTGAGAAACAATCGATTAGTTGATTTCAGTTCAAAATGACTATTTTCTCTCGTTATTAGTTATATTAATCAACGAAAGGTTCCATATTCCTGAGATGTAATCATTCATGTGGACCCAGCTTAACAATAACCATTTATTGGAAAAAATATTCCATTCTTTCCTTGGTATAATTTAGGCATCACGATCCATCTTGGTTGGAAGTGTTGGAGAGGTATAATCAGAAAAGTAGCCATGATCACTCCAAAAAGAGTATGGCATTCAGACTTCGTATATTTATGGTGAGGAATGAGCCGCCTTTGACTGATCCAGCCAGCTCCGCTGGCCTCCACCAAGGATGAAAACATTCGCGCGGTTTCTTGGTCATTCAGGCATTCGTGGACAAAAGACCTCAAAACGCGAGGATGTAGAAGGGAAATCATGAGAATATGGTTGAAGGATCACCAAGGTGAATGCGGAGCTCGTGAAAGAATCGTCTCGAAAAGAAGGAAAACCAAACCCAAGGACTGACAGGCGGCAAGGGCAACTTCTGGAATAGGTGGACTCATTTCCGCGTTCTGGGAACACTCAGAGGACGTGAGCGTGCTCAAAAGGTGATTGTTGGCTTGGAGTGGATCGAAGGCGATCTCGTCGCGGGGATGACGAAATTGGATAGTCCACCTGAGGATGTCAAGGTTGAGGAAATCAAAAGTGGTTTCAACTTGTTGGAAAACATCTGGAACAAGTTCTTCCCGGAAACTCATTTCAATTTACGCGCTTGGTTTGGTATTTTTATACTTGATTTGCAGTGCTTCGATGTTGGAGTTTCTTACAAGATTTGAAGAATTGTGTTCTGGATAAGAAAAGGGTTTGTTACCATAAAATTAACGACGTGACTGAGAACATTCACAGAAGCATTTCATTATTAGTTCCATGTCCTCCTGTAAGTCTCATTGCCTCTAAAAGGGAATTTACCGTATATACCGTATTTACGATATTCATGAAGTATGAACACCCATTCTACTATCCCTGAAAGTTGACCGCAGGTTTGAGCTTATGTTATTAAGGCAAATTTAAATTTGTGTCAGAAACACGATAGCGCTGGCTGTCCAGCACAATAAAATTTACAATATATCTTGCCTACAAAGCTCCACTGCTAGAAAGTAGATTGTTACCACACCAATCGAATCACTTCATGTCAAGAGGATAAATTAGACTGGACACTGCAAGTACACTGGACTTTGCCATATTTGGTTCCTTCGTGCAAAAAAGCATTGATTAATTAGTATAATCACGATTTTTATCTTGGGTCTCAGCTTAATCAAATAAAATCCCATGATCTACTGAGGAAACCAATCAACGACTCTTCTTCACATGATAAAGTTATCATATTTTCCTTTGACAAGCCTCTGCAATAACCTAATCACGGCAGGCCTAAATACAGGAACTACTGAGCCACAGAATACACTCAATACAAGGAAGGCTTACTGAATATTAAAAACTTTCCCCAAACTCTGCAGCAATCCTATTTTTTTTTGCATATGTTTGCACATACGTTCCTACAGTATTTTTCTTCGTATATCTGATTCTGTAACTGATTCTTTTAGGCATTTTATTTTAGCATTCACTGACTTGCTCATAATTGGGATCCTCATATGGTGATATTATGATGGTAAATTTGTTATTACCATGGCCCTGCTGGACCAACATTAGAAGAACATACAGTAAAGAGCATGGAACTTTATTCACAGAAACGAAGTAGATGTAACCATGTTCAAGATGGCCTGCAAATACACTGATGAGATAGTGGGTTCAGATTGATAACTAGACAGTCAGATAAAAAAAAAACTCAAGATTTCTGTACAGATCAGCTTATTTGCAGCAGAGAAACTTGTGATTGCGAGTTTTATTCTGTGAGTTGAAGCATTTTTCTGGTTGAAACAGTCTGAAAAACAACTTGTCAGTGGGTGATAATCGGAACATGACCGGTCAAACGCTGATTGCTGATTGGGCAGCCTGCAGTGCTGCTAGCAGTGGCTTTCTACCACACTACCAACTCTCCGACTGTGGCTGTGTTAACGGCAGTTTATTTTCATGCCGGAATTAGTTTGGTTGTCTGAGGACTCTACTGGGCGAGAATATCACTGGAAAATCCTTCGGCGCAAGAACGTGCGAACGCAGAAATCACGACTTGACGGATGATGATTCCATCAGGCTCATCAGCTCAGAATGACCTTCATTTCTCGTGCAGGGCCGGAATCACCTTCGGTGGTTCGAAGGAGGAAGGCCGTGAGAGTTGCTCAATATCTCGGTAATTGTGCAAGACCGCGATGGATAATCAAGTGGAGCGGCTGCTTTCATTGGAAGCTGTCTTTTGAAGAAAAAAAAGCCTGTTTCGTCCTTGTTTCACCGAGGTCCACGGCCGTCGAGGGTCTTCGGGAATTGGTTTGGGTAGTGGGGAGAAAGAACGGATCGAGCCGAATTGAATCGAGCAAATCGATTTGCAGCTGTCGTGGTTTCAACCAAGATGAAGAATAACCTCTTCCTCGTCCATTACCTAATAGCCTTATGGAGAACAATTTTTATAATCATGTTAAATGTGAAATCAGCTTTAGTTGTCGTTGTAAGTGAATTAAACTGAGGCATATTTAGTATCAATTTTGTGGCAAGTGTCATGAAATACTATACCTTTTATGGACAGCTTCATATTTTTTGTTTCGTATCTATTCAATTTATTTTTAATTATCGTTTAATTGTCTTCAATCAAACAATATAAATTTGAATTTTAATCGTATTATTAATTTTATGGCCTTTCATTGCATAATAATTGAATTGGGATTTGGCCTCCCTGCTGAAACCTATTGCAGCTCTATCACATCCATGTTCACGTTTTCAATTGTGTTCTCTGTTATTTTGCAATATTCAAGATTATGTATCCCATTTGATTAGCTCAGCTCATAATTCAACAAATTCGGTCCACGGTCAAGTATTATTGAGTGGCCTTGCGGCTAATACATTTGGTTCGTAAAGTACAGCCGTAAAAACGTAAGAAGTAAATTAAAAAATTCATGCTTATTGGCCCTAATAGAATATAATATGAGGTGAGGACCACCTCCACATTATATTTTGGTAGTGCATTACACCCTTCGATCTTAATTAATGACTTCATATCATCAATCTGGAACAACTGCGATTAAAATCAAAATAAAACGCTGCGAATTCACAGGGGTTGGTTATTCCTTGGACAGAGCATAGAGACACATTCTAATCGGTTCAGCGTCCAAAATTTTTGTGGAAAATGATACCCCACCCCTAAATTGCCAAAAAACTCGAAAATCCATTTTTCGAAAAACACATTGCCCCCCAAATTTTCTACTACCAAAAACGGTGTATGGCGGATGGAAATTTGCTTATTTTGATCTAGACCCTCGAAACGTACAGACAAAAATTTGTGGGCTTATCAGAGGGGTTGACATTCTGTATGAAAATATATAGGTTGATTTATTCAAGGAATAACCTATCAAAATCTGAAGACGATACAACATTCATGTTCATGAAGGTCGGATTGTACGTAATACGTCAGTCCTCATTATTTCGTGTTGTCTTACTTGTTGCTGGAGGTGCGTATGTGAGATATATCATTACAAGTTGAAGTGTCAATGTGTTGAAACCTAGTGTACAAGTACCTACTTCGAATAGAACGTCTCTCCCACTTATTAACTGACAAGAACCATAAACCGATAACTCAAGAGGAATAGTTTCGTCTTAATGCTGTCGTGTCTCGCAGAGATGGAACAATCCAAGCAAAATTTACATATTCAAGTTGTGGGACATGCAAAACGATTCGTCCCGTAGCCAAGTTACGTAAAACCACCTGTCCCCCACTCCTTTATTTAAACGGAAAACAAAGATCTCGGAGGACACCACTCCCTACAAGAGCAAGGTCTTTGCTTTCTCATAGTAGCTGCCAACTCGGTTAACGAGGAAGTAAGCGGTGGTTATTTCGTTTTGCACGAGGCACGATTAATATGCTAATGTTCGATGGATAATGGGTTGGCAATCATTGCACATCATTAGGTGATGAAGCTGCTTTGCATGCGATACACGGGTCGTATCTTCACTAGTCCATTCCAATGGCAGTAGTTTTCAAGGCAATCTGATCTTCCATGTCGGGCTGAACGCTTTTAAAACGCTAAATACCTTATCAAAGTCATCATAATATGTTAGGAAAATGAGATATCGGGGTAAAAATTGAATTTTTATATTTGTCTTTAATCCTGTGACGGATATTGTTCATAAAAACGCTGTAAATTCCTTCACAGGGGTTGGTTGTTCCTCGGATCAGGCGCATGGGCACTAATTTGAATCGATTCAGCGTCCTCAACCTTTTCCTGTGAGCGCCAATCGTTCCGGGGCCCGTTTCATTAGAATCAGGGTCCAAAATTTAGTTAAAAATGACACCCCACACGTCTAGGTGCCAGAAATCTCAAAACCACACATTCAAAATGGGTAGGTAGATACCCATTTTGACCCATAACCTCTTGTGGTGAAATTATACCCAACACGCCTAAATCGCCAAAAATCTCAAAAATCCATCCCTGCCCCGCCCAAATTGGGTATGATTGGGCTGAAAAGTTTCGACGACCAACTAAAGACGGAAACGGGTCTCTGACCAGAATTTCAAATTTTTAGAAAATTTTCTACTATCAAAAATGGCGTACGACGGACGGGCAACTGCTCATTTTTATTTACAATTCTTTTTGGGCAAATCGGAGGGGTTGACTTTTAGCATGAAAACATGTTGATTTATCAAGGAATAACCAACCAAAAGCGTGCTTAACTTTAAGGTTTATTGAATAGACGGATAGATAGGACACAGAATTAGGGGAAAAATATACCCTGACACTCTTTTTGATTGAACCGTTTTTCTCAATCATGTTAATTTCATCCTACTTATTCAACTCGCCGATTCGTGAGAACCCCAAAATCCTCGACGTATGTGAGTGTGCGCAGCGACTCGAAACCCCCAATCGCCCGAACGGTATTAAAATGTCTGCGATTCCAGCGACCCAAGATGAGGACAATAGTAGGTCAAGGCGTTCAGTAACCGGCCCTCACGACGTCGAGAAGGACAAATGTAGAAATCCCTTTGAGCTCGGCGCCCAATGAACCCATTTACTCGCGAGATAGTTAATTAAGTGCGTGATAGATCGGAAATTTCGTGGCATTGAAAGAACAAAACGTGTAATGAAATTCGCATGCTTTCAGAACTAAAGGGGGGGGGGGGGGGTTGAATGGAGATGACACACAAAGGACGAACAATCACGTGACAAATTTGCTGAATACTTAAGTTTCAGAAGAAAAAAAGCAAATGATACATTGCTGCTGCTGCTGATAATGATTATTCAACTATAACTTTCCCGCATAATGTTTCAACAGTGATACACACTTGGTTTTCTGTTTGTTCTGTTATCGATATCGATAGTTTGTAGCACCCTATCGATAGTGATTAAAAGTCAAATAGTTTCTTCAGTAGTTATTCGGGTTTTCGTTTTCGGTGTCGGGCGTCGGCCGCCGTTTTTCAATTTTCTTTTTCTTCGAGTTTTTCCTTCATTCATACGTTAAACCTATGTATTCTTATGTTTAATTTTTTTTCATTACTTTTTACTTTTAATTACTTTATGACATGCGAAGAACCGTAAACATAAAAGTATAACCAAAAATTTCATCACTTAGTTTTGTTAAATATTTTGAAGTTTTGTCCATTGAAACCGGTATCCTTGCAAATTTGAAAAAAGCAATTCTGTTTCACCCTTTTTTCATTAAAAAGAAAAAAAAACTAGTTTTTTTTTTTTTTTTTAATAATATAGGTAACGAGCGTTTTTTTTAGGTTTCTAAAAAGTAACCATTATGCCCATCCCTAAATCAATATGGCCAGAGCAACCTCATCTAACATAGGGTGGTAGGCTTAAAGATGAGCAAAAGCTCAGAGATCAAATTGAAAAAAATCTCTCCCTGTGAGATAAATCTCGGTTTTTGTATGGATAAAGTTGAGTAAAAGTTTTGGAGATCTATCTCACGAACCCCGTCGGGTGTTGAGCTTTTGCTCAGGTATGTAGTACATATTTTCGTTGCACGTTGGCTGACGTTGATACTGGGAATTGTTGTGGTGGGCTGGATTTTGGTGGCTTTTTGCGCCAAGACCATAGTACAGGAGTTTCCTCAAGAGTTTCATGATGATGCATAACTAGAAATATCCGCTCTTTCATGATTCTCTTGAATGATAAATATAAGTTGTATCAGTTGAGATTTTTGTCATCAGAGAAGCAACCCCCGATGGGTCGTCTCTCAAGAAGTCTGAAGCTTGCTGCGAACCTGCTCCGTGGTCTAACCTACAACTAGCACACTATGCTTTCCCAACTAGAAACATAGTAAACGTTGTAGTCAAGCCTTAGCTATGATCTCTTTGATCTGAGAGTTTAACGTCACCAATTGAATTCCGGAGAAACTGGGAGACCAAAAGATACTTTGATACTATTATATCTGGTCACATTTCTCGCTATGCCAAGAGGATGAGGGAAGAACGCATTCAAGACGGCCAAATATAGGTAAAAGCCGGAAGAGAGGGCTGCAATAGGGAGGAGGCAATAAAGCCAGAATGCAGGGAACCCCAAATGCGGCTCAAGAAGACTTAGTGCAGGTTCAACAGAATAGAAAATCGAGCTTTTTCAGATGGCTCTGAGATGAAAATTGCTGCAAGAAGGAACAAAAACAATCTTAAGATGCTTGAAGATTTTGCTTGAATATGAAGATGGCAAGCGATTGCGTTGGCCAGAGCTGGATATTTTCCCTGCCTCAGTGCATAGTCTTGTCAGCTCCTCACAACTTGGCCAAAATGTGAGTCTCCCTCGTTCATAGATCGGTGAACAATGTGGCAAAAAGGTTGCCGAGGCATTCGTGAGGCTTCTGACCCGTGGATCCAGCTATTGAGAGAGATTTTGAAGAGCAGTGATTGAAGGCAAACCGCCGTCCCGCCTTCTCTTGGGCCGAAAAAAAAATCGAACAGAGCACACATCGTGGGAGTGGTTTGACATTGAAAAGTCGCCTATTCAAGTCAGGTGGGCTCCTTACGTAACGTACGTCGGTAGAGCCACCGAGAGGATGTGGGGGCGTTCCGAGTGCACCTCTAATTGAAGGATGAGACTCTGCCAAGTGCCGAGTGCCAAGTGCTCAGGAGAAGAGGCGAACTGAAGAATGGACGACGATTACCGGTGTCCTCGGACTCTTTCCACGTTTCACGGTCACCCGCCACTCCTTCCGCACGCGGAAAATCTTTTTCCTTTCCCATGGCCAAGAACGTCTTTACTTCTCAACTGCGCACTTGCGAGAGAATTATTCTTTTCAGGAAGAATGCTCAAGTGTAGTTGAGGCTTGCTTCTGAATATATATTCACCACAATAAAACGAGTTGGAGGATCGAACAAGATAAACTTTATAGAACAATTACTCTAGACAATGTATACGTCTTCGGTGAATATATAACCTGCGAAACACGAGATCTTCCAAAATAAGGCTCCTCCATCATGGTCCCTGAATCACTAAAACTTGTTTTGGTTGGTTATTCCTTGAATAATCAACCTATGTTTTCATGCAAAAGGTCAACCTCTCCGATTCGGCTCAAATTTTTTTTGTGGACGTTTCATGGTGTCCAGATCAAAAAAGGTCAATGTCCGTCCGCCGTACGCCGTCCGCCGTCCATTGTCCGCGCCGTTTCCGGTAGTAGCAAATTTTCTAAAAATCTGAAATTTGGGTCAGAGGTCTGTTCCCGGCCTAGAATGATCCTCGAAACTTTTTAGCCCGATCGGACCAAATTTGGGTCGAAATGTGTTTTTTGAAAAATGGATTTTTCGAGATTTTGGGCGATCTAGGCGAGTAGGGTATCATTTTCCACTAAATTTTGGACGCTGAATCCAATGAAATTGGTCCCAGAACGATTGGCACCCACTGGAAGAAGTAATGGGTCAAATTGGGTATTTATTACCCATTTTGAATATGTGTTTTCGGGATTTCTGCTACCTAGGCGTGTGGGGTATCATTTTCCACTAAATTTTGGACGCTGAATTCAATGATGTGTGTCCCAGAACGATTGGCACCCACCGGAAGAAGGTATGGGTCAAAATGGGTATGTATCCACCCATTTGGTATGTGTCAAGATTTCTGGTACCTGGGCGTGTGGGGTATCATTTTCCACTAAATTTTGGACCCTAAATCAATTGGAATGGGTCCGGGGCCCGCCACATCCACTGTTTCCCCCATTCAAGGAATAACCAACCCGTGTGTAAGAATTTGCAGATTTTTGTCTTTAATTCTTCATATACACCTTATGAAAACTGTATTCTAGAATAAATGACAATCAACCCAGTGACAAATTAAATTCCACATCAAACGCTCGGAATAAGTTTTCATTATAAAAGCATAATTATAGTTTCCTGTTGACTATTACTCTCTATCGATCATTCTGGTTTCAGTGGAGACGTTGAGCTATGATCATGAGCCTTGATTTAAATGTCGCTGCGTAACTAGCGTGGTTATCACATACATAGTTGAGATGAGATTGAATGATTAAATGAATGTACACAAAACAAATGAATCAATAAAAAATTACTACCCCTAATAGGCAGAGACGGATACAGATTGGCGCCCACTGGTGACGGGCATGGGCCAAAATGGATATTTTGAAAATGGGGTCTCAAAATAATTGGGAAGTTGAGTGCCTGGTATCATTTCCGCTAAATTTTGGACGCAGAATGCATTGAGTTGAGTTCCAGACTGATCGCTACTTACCTACCGGATGAGGTTGTCGGTCAAAATGGGGTTTTTGAAAGTGGGAATTCAAGATTTTTTGGGACCAAAGAGAGTTGGATGTCATTTCCCACTGAATCTATTGGAATGAGCCCTGACAAAAACCGCTGTTGTCTCCATAATCCTTTCACCAAAGAGATATCAGTCTCATATTTTCTGAAAAAGATTATAGTCGCCAATATGGTTTTGGGGGTCGATTCCGAACTGAAGGGATCCAGTCCTTCATTCCGCTATTTAAAAATCGAGATGTTCTATCATACTGGTTATAGAAGAAGGCCGAGATGGTACTTTCTGCTCTTTTTCTATTCATAGCTGTTCTTCAGTCCACGATTTTGGTTGGTCCTTGAATAATCATCCTACGTTTTCATGCAAAAAGTCAACCTCTCTGATTTGCCGGTCGAAGTCTGAATTTATTTTCTACTTTTCAACTATAAAACTGATCGGGTAACAGCTCGAGCAGGACTTTTGGCGAATTATTTCGATGTATTTACCTGGAGAATTTTCATCCATTTTCACCAATGATCATTCGGAAAATCAAAACCTGAATGTTCAGAACCTTCCGACCGGTTTCGGTGATGACAACTCAGTTGACAAATGGCGCGGCTTGTCATGATACGGCTCTTTGTAAGAGGAGAGCGATTTTTCACGGTCGTGTCGAGCTAATACGGGCACGCTACGAAAGATCACTCTGTCGCCATAGTCACTTCTACTCTCTTTGATCGCTTCGAAGATAGTTTGGCGTTTGAAAATAACGATCGGTGACAGTTTCTGCTGAGTTAAAACCTCAAATTATTAACAAGTAAACAATTGAATCATCAGATTACTAGAACTCACCGGGTTTTAGAAGCTCATAAAGCAAGAACACAGATGGGTAGATTCCTTTTTAATAAGAAACAAAGAATATTCACAGAAAAAGGTACAACATGGAGCTCGAACAGCGCATGTGTAAAAATCATGGGTTGCAGAACACAAAATCATATAAAACACTGCCATCAGAATATGTAGTTCCCAATTAGGGGTGAAACACAAATTATGAAGCCTTGAATAACAACAAGCTATCTCACTCAGTTGATTGTGGAATAATCCTTTAAAATATTTGCAATATCAATATTAAGTATAATACAAATATTCATTGCTAGATAACACAATTATTTCATGGCTTAGCGTGATTTGGTATCCCTAGGCTGCCTCACATCCAGTGACAGCTGACAGGCCCAGTCATGGCGTCACTAGAGGAGAGTAGGTAGTGGAGTGGGCAACAATATTTCAACACTCCCTCCACCACGACATCTAGCCTTCTCAGTCCTCAAGACAAAATTAGGGTGTCTTAACACACAGTAATTTCTTTCACATATGATATTATTGGACAACTAAATTGGTCATTGACAAATGGTACATACCTAGTTGAGATTTATAAGCATATACATGAGAAAGCACATACAAAGTCATATATTCCTGCATTAGAGCAATGATCAATCAACAGATTCACTTAAACAGTTTATGGAATCTAACATCAAACACAACAACTAAGAAAAATCTGCAAGCTGGTCTTCAGATTTCACCTAGTTTATATTTACATAGCTCTTCTAAAATTCTTCTTTGACATAATGACAGGTCAACTTTACAATATTCACAAGCATTCGAGAGTTTAACAGTTTATGGAATCTAACATCAAACACACAACAACAAAGAAAAATCTGCAAGCTGGTCTTCAGATTTCACCTAGTTTATATTTACATAGCTCTTTTAAAAATTCTTTTTTTTTTTTTAACAGGTCAACTTTACTATGTACACAAGCATTCAAGAGTGACACAAAGATTGCACGCTTACAATCTCGACACTATTACAATGCCAACAGAAGGGTGGCGCACAAGAGTTATTTCGATGTACGTAGGTGCAAATATTGCTATACTTGCCATTTCCTTGCAAGTGCCACTCATGGCAATATACCACATGTAGACAGGGACACGTAGTTATGCTTTCTAGTTTGCCACATGACAACACCCCCAAATACCCTAATGACAAGTCCAGAGTTGCACTTACCATTAGTGGCATTTGTGCCAAGTGAAGCATCAGTAAAGCTCACAATATTGTCACTAGTGCCAGCAAACACAAGCCCTAGATTGGCAGCACCTTCAAACATTTTAACATTTTGAACATACATTCTTAATCCACGACTGTCAAGTTAGCCTGCTTACGACTAACAAAAATTTAATGGAAAGGAAGTCAACATCAGATTGAATGCCTGGAAGTGTCCCATTCTGCACATACAGTAAGGACCCAATAACATCCCTGAACCTAACAGATAGGAACACTGACAATTTCAAGATAATAGTTAGCCAGAATATGCAATATGAATACCTTTAGGTTTATGAAGATTGTCTGCTTCTCAATATTATGAGAGATCTCAAATCCGAGGTATACCCAAAATGTTTATCTTAAATTATTCCTTGTTCATTTTTGTTTTCATAATTTGATAAGCCAGAGCTTCAAAAGAGGCTGCAAACAATCATCATCACAGATCAGTAATATTGCAAGATTGTCAAAATTATCCCAGCAGAAAAGGCAAAGTGCTCTTTTAAAAAGTGAATATAGCTGGAAACCTATATTTTTCATGTAAGCGCTGAACCACTTTGTATCACAATTATGGAGATATTTTTAATCCATACAGGGATTGTACCAACTCACAAACATGCGTTTGTCCGAGCCCCTCTGGTACGTCAGTCAGTTCAACCACGCCCTAAGGAATCTCCATATACACTACCTTTTCCAGCTTACCATAGAGAAATGCTGTCATTACATCTAGCTGGGATAAGTGCAAGTTTAGTTTAATTGCTGTAGACAATACCAATCTAACGTCTACCAGCCTTGAAACAGGTGCAAAGATTTCACTTTCATCGTAAAAATTAGTCAGCAAAGCCCCAAGCTATATGGCGACTCTTGTACCAAAAATTCCATCAAATTCATTTTTACGTTTGTGCACCCATCATGCTTCAATTATTTTTGTTTTGGGAGGGAAGCGCAGCTACCAGAACATAACGCCAGGTTCCGTTTTCATCATGAGCCTGTAACTCATTAATCATAGTTAGTTCCAACAACCCAGACTCATAAGACCTGATAGCTTCTGTATACAAGGAGGGATCAACATAGAGGCATTTCTGCAGCACCAGTTGAATCACTCACTTCTGTTCTCTGAGCATCATAGGTACATGTATCGTTGCAGTCAGATTTACGAAGCTCGAGAGCATCTAGTGATTTAGGGCAATCCTTGATGTGATCACCATATACTTGAGTTTCCATACACTTGTCACTACATGAACGAACCAATGTTCTATGTAGTTCATTCAACAATACACAGCCCGATTCAATACACTCAAGTAAGTACGTTTTACTAAAATTTGGGGAGAATTTTGATTTAGGATTTCTGTAAATTGCTACTGCTACGCATCCAAAACGCTCAATGTATTTCATACTGGGGCCTACCATACACACATTCTTAAGGGCTTAAGAAACCATTTGATGCATTTAGCGTCTGATTTGTTTACGTGAACGACACAATCGAGTGCAAAGGACACAAAGTGCACAAGGAAAAGGACATTTTAGCAAAAAGAAGATTAACTCGTATCTTCTCTATTAGGATTCCGTTCAGACACTCTGCACATCCATTCAATTGAGGCGTTCCTGGTGATGATGTGGATAATTGCATATTTTCTTTTAGCACAAGGTGTTTCATTTCAGTTGTTCTGTACTCAAAGACCTCCGTCAGTACATATTATGACAACAGATTCTTTAACTTTTACTATTGTAGCTATCTCATTCAAGCCTCTCAAGCTGAGGGCAAGGCAAACCTACTTTTTATCCCCCATGGCATATGCAGATGTATTTCTGGATGAGTCACATGTGAAGGTTACAATGTACCTAGCACCTGTTCTAAAATCTGCTGGTCGAACTGCCCCAATTAAGTCCGAATGTAGTACTGCAAACAGTTCGTCAGTTCGTGTCCTAACAGTATTGTGAGGTTTTCTTGTTGAGTTTGCCACAGCACAGTCAACACAGTCTAAAACCTCATCGTCAATTTTCAAACCCTTCATCTCAGGCACACATTTACAAGTTAGCTCTAAATAGCACTTGGACCAATGGTTTAGCCTTAGATGCCACAATAACCCTAAGTTATCCTTCAGACTTGGTTTAAACATTTTATCTATTACAAACAAGTCCAGGTTCTGTAATGTAGGATCTGATTGTAAGGAGGATTCAAGCTGCACAACTACTTTGGTAAGCTTTTCTGGATTACTCCCTCCCACTGACTCACTAGCTGGAGGTTCTAATAAATCTCTCCCTCCCACTAGGGCATCCCCAGGATCAGACTCATTTACTGTGACCAAACAGAAAAACCTAGGTCTCATACTCATTGGACCAAGGGTTTCCATACACTTTTGTAGATTTGTTGGACTCATTACTTCAAACTTAACCCACCAAAAGTTATTCTTGAAATACCCATTTTAAATCACCTCACCAGTTGCCTCATTTATGAACTGCACAGAATTATCCAAACATACAACTTTCATACCCTGCTTGACTCACTTAACAAACAGAAGAAATTACTGAATAAGAGGTAAGGCATGGTGGATACAGAACATCCTCCAGACAAGGCTGTTGCCCGTTATTCACAAAAGAATTTCACCCTGCTTTGAACCAACAAGGTTGGCAGTGCCACCCACTTTAGCACACTCAAAAGCCTGAGGGATCTGCAATGAATGACATTTGAAAGACAGTCTATACTTGATGGGAAATGCTCAGTTGCCTCTGTGTCAACTGCCATAACAACTTTCCTCAATTTACCTTCAGAGGCTGCAAGGACAGTATTAGTAGCTTTAGAAATTTACTTGGCACTTGCGAGTGCCCTTCTCTAACCCACTAGCCCCAGCAGTTCCCTGCGCCTTCCTTTGGAAACCTCTTTCTCCTGAACCCTTAACAGCCAGGCAAGAATTCCCATGTCTAAGTGGGCCACCCACTAACTTGGCACACAACCTACCAACAAAGCATGGCTAAAATTTGTTCCCTGTGGTCTGTGCATCAATCAACATTTCCTGAATCTCTTCAAGGGAAGGCTGTCCAGAGGAGTACTCTATTTTGCCATAGGTAGTTGTGTCCCTAATGGCCACTAAAAAAAAAACTTGACGAACATACTGGTCGTTCATCATGTCAGGATTGAGTTTGTAAAGGTTTTTGAGAGTCTTGGTGAAGCGCGTCACAAACTGCCCTCTCTGCTTTTTGATCAAAGAACATGGAGTTGAATTGTTCAACCAAAGCTGTTACATGCGAAAGTGAAGTGGGCTCAAACAGCTTTGACAATTTGTCCATCATCTCTTTGGATGATCAAGATCTTGGAGGAGGTCAATGAAATAATCATCCATTGACGATTCAATAAAATATTTTACCTTTTTGGTAACAAGGGGCACTTCCTCATCGATAAAGCAGGCAGGGGTTTGCTCATTGAAGTCTAAAACAAATGAGCACTGCTGTTCATCAATTGAGCTTAGTACTCTCCTCTTCCAAGAACTAAAACCCTCAGAGTTTTCTAATCTAGGCTCAATAGTCCGAAATTTTATGTTGTCAACCCTCCGGCTGCTAATAACTACTCTATCAAGGGAATTGTGATTATGAGTTACCTCCAACTTATCAAACCTCTTATGAGCATTGTTTTGCAGAGACAGGCGTTGATCGTCACACTCTTCACCATTCTCCGTATTTAGGGCCACAGAATTGTCAACTTCCATCTCCCTTAAACTGGAACCAGTAGTATCAGAGGCAATTTCTGGACAACTTCCAACAGATTGAGGTCACCACTTTGCCTGGGGTTAGCCATTGTTGATACCCAGATACACAAGTCCATTGAGATCTGAAAGGAAAACAGCTGTATCGACAGATAGGACAAGATCACACTAGCTGTGATTTAGACAGGAAGTACAAAGACATTCAGACCACTAATAGATTGTGAATCATTCATTCCTAAGCACCAGTGAGATAAGTTCACCCCAACTGTTCTCAACAGGTTGCTAGAATATTTCTAGTCTCGAAATTCTTATTTCAGAATCATTTCCATCCAAGCCATCATTTTATCCGTTAATTAAGTTGCACAATGGGTAAAGCGGTTGTGACAACACCATATTAGTCAATCCCCCTCATGTCATCTGTGACCCATGTTCTATCAACAGGTCTATTTTAATAAAGAGATGGGTTAACTATTAGAATCTAGGGCAGCGACATCAATGCTCAACACACCGACAGTGACAACAATCAACCGATGGCTAAGGATGGTTATAGATCCCTTTCAATCAATTGCCACCAACACCGATGCATCAACAAACAGCATCGCCGCCCCTGACTCCAAATCCCCACCATGAACTACTTTTAGTCCCATTAAATGTATAATCTAATATAATCTACTTTGAATGGAGGTAATTTATATTTTGAATAATTACAAAAAGGAAGGAGTTGAAAAGATTAGTTTTAAAGACCATTTACTGGGACATCTTGATAGCTTTGAGTTAAAATGAGCTAGTCAGATACCTGGCAGCGTCTGGCTAATACTTATAACCCCTTGAATACTCAGGGGTTCTTGATGCAAACGGACAGGTGAACCCTTTCACTCACTAACTGAAAGTACAAGTCATACTGGCCAACTACCACTTATGGCGTAAGATAACATGAGGACCCATATAGGAAATTCAAACTGCTCAGTGAGGATTTTACATACCAGATTATAAGGTTCCTATAGCTCCTTTACCCAAGCTCTCCTAGCTATGGCTATAAGTCGAGTGTGGCCCTCTGTGAGCTGTATGCCAACAAACTCACCCGGGTACCCTAGGCGCTGGAAAGTATCCACCAGCACGGAAAACACTGGTTTTCTACCTAAACCTTAACTTGCGGTCGACCAGGCAAGATAGTTACATCCAACTTGGGCTGATACACTTCTATTGTCATCGCACACTCTGTGTTCAGGATCTGCTGGGCAACAGATTCTGAACTGACATGAAGAACTTGCTTGAAAACCTAGATGTTATGGCACTACCATGTCAGGTGGAACTTCTGGATTAAGATCAAGAACGGCCCGTCGACCGTCACACAGATCAAAAATCGTGTTATCAATTTGACGTTCCCTTGTAGCGGACTGTTTACATACTACCGAGGCTGGTAAAAATTCAGAGCCAAAGCACCAACAACCCACATACCGACACCGAAAACAATCGACGGATAAGGATGATAAGGCGATGTCCCTATTCTCAATCCCTTCAAAGTCGATAGTATCAAAATCGATATATCAGCAGTCAGAGCCGCCGGCTCCAAACCACAACCCCGAAATTAACGAGAACACCATTCTACTCTACAATATTATATTCTACACAAAAACTACATTCTACACAAAACTACATTCTAACTAAAATACTGTGCAGTGAATACTTCAAGAGTAGAAAGGCTACCAACTGGTAATCGCGAGATTCGCGATAGGTAATAATATTCTAAGGAAGTCCGCCACTCGTCAACTAAGAAAAATCCTCACTGAGCCATTTCCAAGGATTGAAAAATAAATGGCAAACTAAGAGCACAAACTCATTGCATGAGGCCGTTGTCTTTCCGGATCCGTGCTGAGTTAAAACCTCAAATTATTAACAAGTAAACAATTGAATCATCAGATTACTAGAACTCACCGGGTTTTAGAAGCTCATAAAGCAAGAACACAGATGGGTAGATTCCTTTTTAATAAGAAACAAAGAATATTCACAGAAAAAGGTACAACATGGAGCTCGAACAGCGCATGTGTAAAAATCATGGGTTGCAGAACACAAAATCATATAGAACACTGCCATCAGAATATGTAGTTCCCAATTAGGGGTGAAACACAAATTATGAAGCCTTGAATAACAACAAGCTATCTCACTCAGTTGATTGTGGAATAATCCTTTAAAATATTTGCAATATCAATATTAAGTATAATACAAATATTCATTGCTAGATAACACAATTATTTCATGGCTTAGCGTGATTTGGTATCCCTAGGCTGCCTCACATCCAGTGACAGCTGACAGGCCCAGTCATGGCGTCACTAGAGGAGAGTAGGTAGTGGAGTGGGCAACAATATTTCAACAGTTTCATTAGTTACTTCTCAGATATTTAACCTTCGCGTCTCGGGCAACATCGCTTTTCAATTTGCGCTCTAACGTGAAAGATGGGAAAAACCTCGTTCAAAATTAGGCGGCATATTTCTCTCAACAGAAATACCTATAATACTACCTATGAGCCAAGTGAATGAAATCTTTACCTAATCAAACCATCGCATTGAAACTGCATTTTGGGAACGACCCCCCCCCCCCCCCCTCCTTCACCCTTTAATGCGCAGTAACGACAAGAAACAATTTACCTCTAAAGGGCACCAATCGGTCCAGGACTCATCTTGGTGGATTTGGTCCGAAATTTAATGTAAATTCCTACCCAACACGCCTAGATCCCCAAAAATCAACCTCCAAAATATATTTTTCAAAAAGACATTTTGAACCTCAGCAACATCCCCCCTCCCCATTGGTCTGGTCGAGGATCAACTAGAGCTGGTAGGATTTTAGAGCACTTTCTGCTACCAAAAACGGCGTGTACGGCGTACCTCAGACTGACCTTTTCCGTACCGTGGTACCTTTTCTGTTCTAGACATCATGAAATGTTCAGAAAACCTCATAGACTCCAATCGATTCAGCTTCCAAAATTTAATGGAAAATGATTCTCCACATGCCTAGATCGCCAAAAATCTCAAAAAATCAATTTATCGAAATACAAATTTTTACCCCTCTCCCCTTCTTCTCCGCTAAATGTGGTCCGATTGGACTGAAAATGGAGGAGCAACCAGAGCCAGAAACGGGTCAGAAAATGTCAGATCTTGAGGAATATTGTCTACTATCAAAAACTGACATGGATGACGCATATGTGATTTCTAATCCCTTTATTAGGTACTGTTTCTCAAAGCTCTGGTTTATCCTAACTAGCCAAACGCATCATGCGTATAAAATTCGAAAAAGTCCGATAATTTTGTTGTTTTTCTTGCATGTTAAACTTTTTACAGCTTTCAGAGACCACCAAACTCGAGATCCTCAATAGCTAGGAATTCAGGAAACGTTCGGGATTCACTAATATTCACCACGTTTAATTGGAAAAAAATTGACCTGCTGCGATCCCCGTGGATCAAATTCGCATCCAGTCTTCACAGTTATACGTAATTTCAATCCCCATAGCCTGCGTAGTAATAAAGAGGTCTGTCTCACCTCTAGGTAGTATTTTTAAGTGGGTGCAGCTTTATGAGCACTCACATCGCTAAGTGACCCCACTCAACTATTGCCGCCGTTGCGCTTCAGATACTACGAAAGCTTAGTCAAGCGTTGAATTGCAAAGTTTTCGACCTTTGCCACTTTGACAAAGAATGAAAGTCCAACCCCTTCTGAGTAGGGTTTTTTCAAGGACTCTCCCAGATGGTAGCGATTCCTCGGATGTCTTCGGTGACCAAGAAAAATCTATGTCAGCGTGAATTCGTTCCAGATGTTCAGCCTCTTACCTACATTTCCTAAGCCGGCCAAGGTTGCGGAAATGTAAGATTCAACGAACCATCTGTGGGTATCGCGGTGTTGACAAAGGTCGCTAAAGATGGGATACGAGACGTTCGGCGGAAACTGTGTAAAGATGTCAGAATAAAACTGAATTGGAAAATTGTTTTTCCATGCTAAAAATATGAAGATCTTTGTTGGGTTCGATAGCCTGAGCTTGATACTTTGGTAGATACTGGTAGTTGGGTTACAAACTATTGAACCTTACTTCAAAATTTTCTCTGCAACTGCGAATCAGTCTCAAGAAACTCGAGATTGGGAGTGGTTATCACTTGGATTGGTGGCTCAGTATTCTGAAGAAGTGTTTCGCCCAGGCTGTAGACTGAATCCGTCTCCACTCAAGGTAGTGTAGCAATGAGAGCCATGAGCGAAATGGCCAGAACGAGATCTGTTCCAAAATTTGTGAGAAATTGAGACCGCATTCAATGAACTAGATAAATTGCCTTGAGAAACGGACGTCCTAAACTCCAAAACGATGCTTTGGGGTATGGGTGCTGTTTTAAATTATTAGGGATTCGAGTTTTAATGCATTTGGGATATCATTTTTACATTAACTTTGGACTATGAATCCTTTGAGATGGGTTCCGGACCGATGGATGCCCACTGGAGTTGGATATAGTCCAAAATGCGTACCTACCCACCTATTTCGGAAGTTGGTTTTTGCATTGATACCTAGGCGTGTGGGGTATCATTTTCCACTAAAGCTTCGACGCTGGATCGATTGAGATGAGTTCCAGACCAATTGGTGCCCTCTGGAGGTGGGAATGAGTCAAAATGAGTCAAAATGGCTATCTACCTACCAACTAGGCATGTGGGGTACTACTTTTCACTGAATTTCGGACGCTGAATCGATTGAAATGTGTCATGTCTACTCCACATACATTTTCCCCATACCTCTGCTCCAAGAAATAATCAACCATTGTGAAGAATTTGCAGAGTTTTTATAGCGTGAAACCTTGAGGAAGTTTGGAGAGCCTTGTACTGGAAACCAACGTACTTTGTAGTACAATTCAACAAAGAAACTCAATTTTTGGGCCAAATTATTTTAGGGTATTTTCTCATTATCAAAAATCTTTCATGTTTGATGCTCGGAATAATCTTTAATTTATTATGTCTGCAGTTCGCTTATGCGGCAAGTGTACGTAATATGCATACATAATATACGGTAATTAGTTCTGGTGATGTTTTCGGAGCCCTGAATGTTAGAAAGAATGCGATTTTTTTTTTCGTTGCATTGCAGTGTAGTCTTTTACAGTCTGGGATCATGAATAAAAGTAAACAGCAAGTAAATTGCTGGAATACTTCGACGATGGTTGTTTCCCGGCTCAAAGGGACGACGGCATTTTCGGAATCTGTGTCAGCGCTGTTCGTTACCAACATTCCAAATCAGTTCATTTCTAGGTTTACGGCTTTCTGCGTGAACTTGGGAATGTATCAAAATGTGCCGAGTCGGAAAGCCGAGGCAGCTACTATTGGGCACAGGGTTTCGGATCAAGATAAACCACTTGTGACTGTTCCTCCAGAAGACAGCCTTTCTTTCCATCCACCAAGGCCGTCCTTTCCCAACAAGCCTCTCCGAAAAAGGAGCTCGCGAGCTTTCGTCCTTGATCTTAAAAATTGGCTTCGGAGTAATTTTCTAGCGGACGCGAGGTTTTGGAGTCAGGTTGTGGAGATGGAGAAAAAACGTTGGAAAAAAAATTCCAACCTTGAGACCTTCTCTTGTCTCAAATGAAGTACATTCGGCCTCGCGGTCTCACGGTTGTGCCCACTCTTAACTGAAATAGATCATTAGTGTCCTCCTATATCAACTTTGACTTCCAGCCGCTCCCACTTAATTTATTGCTCACCTGACATTTAAATATTTTTGGGAACACGATTAAACTTTACCCACTACTACGGACACCGCTGCCTTCAATATGAAAAAAAATATACCATTAAAATAAATTATATTGATATTAATTAAATTTTTAAAATGTATTTTTGTGAGCAATGCAAGTGCTCCATCCAAATCATCTCTCCAAATTTGGTATCAGATCTCTTGCATAACAGGGTGACCAACATGCTAATTGCCTTTTTAGGCATATAATTTCGTCCAAATTCCATGTCGAACTCAATCAATCCTCCTTTATGTTTTATGTAATTCGATTGTCTTCTCTAAATTATAAAACGTCACATTCTAGGCTGATCACAGATACGGGGATCACACTGATATACAGGGTGTCCCACGAGTACCCCTCCCCCCCCCCCTCCAAAACTCGTCCAAATGCTCAAGAGATGCTATCCGTTTCTTAATTCGACTCAATTTTGCGGAATAATAACCAAAACTTGTTCATTTTGGCGCGAGTTTGCACATAAAATATCGTAGGTTTGAAGGGTTTCTTTATTACTCTCTGTTTTCTTTCTTTCTGTTAGGAAATAATAATAATAATGATCTTCAAACTTGTGATATTTCAATTGCAAAAAATACTATGCTGAAAAAGATTATTCATGACGCGAAATAAACGAGTTTTGGTCATTATTCCGCGAAAATTGAGTCAAATCAAGAAACGGATTGCATCTCGCGAATCAGCGTTAAAAATAGGTTGATTATTCGAGGAATAACCAACCAAAAGAAGGAAATTCATGTGCAACAGAGTTCACCATTATCCACTTTTTTGACAATTATGGGGTTGCGTAACTTTGCGTGCTCGCTAAATCGGTTGCGCATATTCGAAAAAATTGATCAAACGGTCTAATTTTCATAAAATTTTAGGGAAAATCCGAATCTGCACTAAAAAATTGAGGTTCCCTTTGGAAATAAGAAAGTTAGTGTCAACTGCGCTGGTTGCGTAGTTGCACGCGGTACGCAAATATGATGTATTTGAAATACTTGCAAAAAAATATAAAGATTCAAACGAAAATTTGTGTTTATCCCGATTAGACGATTTAAGGGTTGGGAAGGGCCGGGCAACTCGTGGGACACTCTATATATGTAATCAGATTCATCGTGATAAGTCGTTTCTATATCGGTGGATCCCATTTTGATGGACCATTATTAATGGTGGATGGATCGAAGTTGACGTCATGTTTCATTAGATTCCTCGTGAAATGAATCTCAAATGGTGACGTAAAGCTCGTTGGATGAATAGCTCTTTCAAACCTTCTGTTCAAGGTGTGAATCGTTATTAATAATCGAGTCAAGTCCTATACCTACTTGAAGGCCGACCTTGGTAAACGTTTCGCGATCTTCTCGATCGTATTGCGAATATCTCTATAAGAATCAGGTTGTTAAGAATGCTGTTATCACTGACCAATTCTGATAAGCCGATAAATCACTGACCTAAGAAGCCGATAGGAATGCAGTAGGCGCACTATTCCTTAAGTTGTGTTCAGACATTGACTACAAAGATAGAGCAGTCACAGAGTTGTCAAGGAATAATATTTGTAGATATAAAACTTGTAAACAAGAAAAATTTATAGATACCTAGTAGTTAGTAGACGGCATGCTTTTCTGGTATGTTGTAGGTACCTAAATCCGCCTAGCCACCTCCAAAAACTAGGTTTGCCTACTATTTTCAAAGCAAAAGCTGTAATTTTAAATATATCTTACCTGATTATGTTGTATTTTGCTATGATTAAAATGGTAATTTAT
Source organism: Cyrtorhinus lividipennis (assembly GCA_019603395.1). Classification (NCBI taxonomy): domain Eukaryota; kingdom Metazoa; phylum Arthropoda; class Insecta; order Hemiptera; family Miridae; genus Cyrtorhinus; species Cyrtorhinus lividipennis. The sequence continues at coordinate 911,173 of CM034003.1, read as the reverse complement.
CACACACCAAGTTTATCAATTTTACCCCCAGAAATGTGAAAATCAAGGGAATTGATCAGCCAGAAAATGTACAATTAGACAGCCAGAGTAGTCAGCAACAACAGTAGACATAGATTATTTCTCGTCTATATCTATTACGGAATAGTGCGTTTGGCATTTCAGGGATGTTCATTAGGTAATAGTACGCTTTTGAGTGAGCTCTTCCTCGTATTCATGCTCAGATGATACTCAGGAAAGACTTTGAACAATAATTTAATCGATGCTGTTTCGGTAAGGGTGAGATGATATCTCGATGCGTCCATTGATTTACGTCGATACAGAAACTAAAAAGCAATATTTGTATGCTACTCAATGTATCCACCTTTTCTATCCACCTATCCGTCTATGTTTTCTTTTTTTTCTCTTTTTTTTTTGAGAGAGAGAGAGCTTTACCCTTACATGAACCGAACAAGTTCACACGGTTATGTTCTTTTATGTCGGACATCTTCGTTGACATGATCTTGCCTCATTAGATTGTTCATGGATTACGTATGACCTCATAACAGGATACTTCGCTGATGACACGACGATCCTGGCTGTGGGAAACAACGAAGATTCAATGCCAAAACTCAACCGCTCAATGTCCCAAATTGAAAAATATAAAACGAATCAAATTTGTCCGTCAAGATAGTCCTTTACTAGCAAGTCCTGAAGCCAGTCTGGACTTATGGAGTGCAGTTTGTGGGGCAGCTCAAACATGAATATGATACAGATATTCCAGGATGTGGCACTCAGGTGCACCACGAAAGCTCCGTGGTACTTCAGAAACGACGGGCTTTACCATGACCTATAAGTCGAGACAGTAAAAAAGAAACCACCACCCTTCAAGCAGCTGCTCATCTCCAAAGGCTACAAGAACGGGTCAACCAAGAGGCAGTTTTACTTCTTGACGTCAATGATCTCCTCAGAAGGCACAGAACCACATGAGTTTGTTCGCTAACGCAAAGGCAATCAAATCAGTGAACAATTAGCCGATTAAACCTGGAGGATATTGCCACATTCAGTGTGAATCTCCGTTTGGCTGTCCAGGAATGAATACGTGAAATAGATCGGTTTAATTTATTGACGGATATTTGTTTCACATATTGCCAGGACTGCTGTGTCAACTGCTAATGTGGCAATGGTGTTTTCTTCATTTTCTGGCTGGTCACTAGTGTGCAGCAGGTAGAGTAGGGGCCTCAGTATGCTGCCTTGTGGTACGAATTTACGTTGATGATGAAATTGTCGTTTGAAGGCGCGGGAACGACTAGTACCAGGTGTTGTGTTCGCGGGCTTCGCATCGAGGCTTATTGTCAGGGCTTGGAATAGGGTTGGGCTCTAGCGCTCCTATCCCCTTCAAGGGTGTTACGTGGCCCAAGACCTTGAAGGCACCCCCGACACTTTCACTCGGCTCCAGTAACAAGGAAGTGGAGCGTTTACACGCGGCTGTGCGCAACTTACACGCCCACTTCCCCAGAGCGACATAATCTAAACGGGGTGAACGTGGGCAGTGGCCGTCGGACGAACCTATCTTCGGTAACTTGAACGTGACGATAATTTCCATTAAAAGGCGAGTTGAGAGGATTGAGGCAGTCGGCGGTGGAATCAGAGGGAACGATCAGACCACGGCCATTACAGGCATACCTAAGATATGAAGAGTATTCGAAAGAATAATTTTAATAAAACAAAAACCTGTAAATTCCTTCACAGGGGTTGGTCTCGGACCAGAAGCATGGCGACTCATTCTAATTGATTCAGCGTCCAACATTTATCTCGAAAATCAATTTTTCGAAGTACACATTGGGACCTCTACCCACCCCAAATTTGATCCAATCGGGCCAAATCGGAAAGATGCACTATTCAAGGAATAACGAACCAAAACGCTGCTGATTCTTCCATAATGGATGATCTTGGAGACAGATTATGGTGAAAACAGCGAGTGTAGACTGTCCTAGAGTCATTCCCAATCGATTCAGCGTCCAATATGTAGTGAAAAGCAACTCTCTCTATTAAAAAATGAATAAGGAACCCAATCCGAATCAAATATTGTATCAACTTTCGATAGGTGGGTATTTTTCTCAATGTAAAACAGAAAACAAAGTGGTATTTGGCGCAACAATCAGTGACGTGGTGACGTGACATGAAACCCATACTGACAATCAGCTCCTAAAACATGGCTTCTTCCTCTCCACATCGTTTGTTATATTTAGTTATTTTTTGTTGTTCGTTTTTGCGTTCAACACCTCTTTTACGGCAAGCCCATGTGCGAGCAGCACCGCCTATTATGTGACTCAGTTAGTAGGCAGGTGTAATGTCATCCCCCCCCTACAAATTCGTTGTTCATGAAAACTAATGCAACTTCCCTATTATACGGGAAGGGATGTTTTACACGCTTAACTTGTACAAAAACGTATATAAAAAATAATGATATATTTTTACTAACATACCGTCACACAATGTGCCTTGATCTGGCTGAGAACCAAAATGGACGTCAATACGACCCAAATGGAGTTTGAGCTTCCCCAGTGTAGCTTTTAACAGGTGGTTGAACATCTCGAACCGGAATTTTTTGCACAATAGGGTTAATAGAAATACGAAAGTGTTACCTATGTCGTAACTCATTTCAGAAAGAATATCTACGGAAAAAGCTACTACGAGCTCAAAAATACGCTCCAAAAATGTGTATATTCCAAATGAAACGTACGTCTTATATCATTTTTCCTCTTCCGCTCATCATCGTAATGATTATCGAGAAATCACGTATTCAACTGTCAACATCCATTCAATACATTCATAGATTCAATGTCAGACCGAGTCAATATTGCCTAACGTGTGTTCCATCTTGGTATTCTTGAACGTAGCTTTCGAGAGAGAGCACATTAGTAAACAACCTTGGCGCCTCATTTCTCGCGCAGTATTCTTCACACATCATCGCTAAAACGCTGTTTATTCAAGATTAAATTTGAAAACTTTTTCACGGCCGAAAAACAAAATAATACGGCTCAAGGAGAAATTTGAACACGCAAAACGGCTCGACATTGAGAAAACTTTGTTTTTACAAAGAGATAATGGATTGAGTGATGTGTGTCTACGTCCCTGGAGGTATGAAGTGGATTTTATCACAATAATTATACATTGTCCCTCAGACGAGGTTGGTGAATATAACGATAACGTTAGTTATTTTTTTTATTTTTTACCTTCACATTGGCACCTAACGTCTAGAAGTGCCGAGACTGTAGCAGACACCTCTACACAATATCAACTCCTATAATCATGGAATAAAAAACTTTTTTGGGTAAACCCACCCTTTTTTATGAATTCAGCGTTCAAAATTCAGTGGAAATAACTATACGCCACTCGCCTAAGCACTCAAAAATCTCGAAAAATGTTTTTCAAAATACATATTCTCAAGCTGAATAAATACGCTGTATTTAGACACCTGTCTCACTGATTCATACATCACTCCTGGAAATATAATCGGTTATAAATACATTCAACCTTTGTCGTTCTCCTTGACTTGATTTCGTGGAAGAGACAAAACGAGTACTTCGAGCAAGGTCCCATTCAGGGTTCCAGTTTTCCCAGTTCACGTAACATTCATTGTTTCAATTTTTCTTCGTGTGTTCAGGATGAAACGGACCCAATTACGCCGTGGGAACTGAATTCGACTATTGAAAGCGGAAATCAAGGAGCGATACGTTTGAATTATGAGTATTGTAAGCTCCTTTCTGCTTCTTATCAATTCCGGGCGTCCTCTAACGATTTCAGTTGTTCTCTTTCTCGTCCGGCTCGCAATTTAGGAGTTCTTTTGTGACGGTTTACTCATATTCATGGAGGCAATCACGCCAATGCCAAAGCACGCGCAAAACACGAATAAGATGGTTGCCATCATTATAGAATAGAAATTAGAAGTACAACTTATTAGAACATCTGAGTGTACCCTTGCTCATCTACATGTAATTACGAGAATAATTATTATTCAGCTCGTTGATTCACACAGCAGTCACTGTCATGGTGGTGTTTGATGTAATCACAGGGACAAAAAAGCCAGCCGAACACCTGTTTACGGGATATTACAATTCATTAAAGAGAAAACAAGAAGAGGGCAGGCACACGTGAGCTTAATAAATTGTAACCACAAGAATATGCCACCCTTATCTCGCAAAAAACGCTGCAAATTCTTTCTCACGGGTTGGTTATTCTATGGACCAGGCGCATAAAGACTCATTTCTTCAACATGGGGAAAATGGGGGAAACAGGGGGTGTGGCGGGTCCTGGACCCATTCCAATCGGTTCAGCGTCCAAAATTTAGTGGAAAATAATACCTCACACGCCTAGATCGCCAAAAATCTCGAAAATCCATTTTTCGACGTACACATTTTGAGTTACGCTGTAAAACGCAAAATGCTAGTAAAACTCACAATTTAAAGCAGAACATTTTTTTTCTCGTTTGAAAGCAATGCTTTGGCTGTGCAGCTACTATAAGATAATCAAATACGAAGCCTGCAGTTGAGAAATGTTGAAAAGAATTTTTATTATTATTATCAGATTAAAATAAAGGCTGTAAATTGTTAGCGGTACATCTTACATGGCCTTTGGTATGACGTCAAACTTCAAAACAAACCATAGGATCAATGCTAATGCGCATGCGCGCTGGTCAACGTTAACAATGTTGTCAAGAAAATTCAAATAATTTAATTAGCATTCTAAATAGCTTGGTCTGCCTCCTTGGTCAGTCGTTGACACTGAAAGTGAGAGCATAAGGTGACATGGGGTCTTGTTGGTAGGGGATGGGTGCCCTTTAGTGGGATGACAATGTCAGACACCCTGCTGATCCAGCCCTCGCTGGGTAGTTTTTTGAGAGTTATGGGATGTTGTTGTTTGTTGAACGCGAGGTTGCTATATAAAACGCCTGAAATGTGATAATTTATTTAGCGAAAAGTGCCTTTCAAATCTTTCATTGCTTAAAACTTTATTTGGCATCACAGATGGCAAAGACTCCTTTTATGTTAAGAATACTTATATATTGTTTTTGTAAATCCGATTGTCACTCCATGAAAATGGCAACATGATTTTCGAAATAATCAATGCCAACCGATGTAGCGACCAATTTAATCATTGAGACTAACAAACATTTTTGCGAAAATTCTCAACTGGTATATTATATACCCAAGTGTAGATTTCACTTCTTATGAGGATTCAACATGATACATGCTGTATTGTTTGACTTTTGTATGCTCCAAGTAAAAGAATTATCATGTTCACTCATTGTAAGTGTTCTCTACTAACCTAAAAACCTCCCTTGAGTCTCTCCATCCCCTTGTCCTTCCCGAAAATACGTCCTTGACGCAAGAATCAGCATAACAATCGCTTACTATACGAATACATTTGTTCCCTCTGAAATGGGAACATAACGTTCACGAGAGACAAAAATATACGCTCCACTTTGGCCGAGTCTGCATGAAATTTAGTTATGGGCCTGAATTGTAAAAAGAAATTTCGCAATATTCAAAACGTCCGTGTCCAAAAGGGAAGCGTGGACATTAAACTGGCGCATACGAAGGCTCATTGAGGCAAGAGTGAATAGTTAACTAGACACGATTCTCGTTCCTTTGAGATAAGATGGGGGTCGAAGGACGCAGTTGAGTGGACCTATTAGAAGCACGGAAAATAACCCTTTTCTCCAAAGTATCCATAATTGCCAAATTCATCCATTCACGAGATCCCAAATTGATTTGTCCTTTAGATGGAGAGTTGATTGGCGAAAATTTGTCAAAACCTAATTTGTGGGTAGGAATTCTGACCGTAATAGTCCGAAAATATCAAATACAACCAATTTTTGGCATTACAAGTCGGCCATCGTCTTAACCTACTAGATCCGCCTTGATTAAGGTAAATAGAACGATGAAATTACTAATGAGCAGTGGTTATTGCAGTTCTAATGCTCATAACACTGAAATTAGGGTATAAAACGCTCAATTTTTGCTCTAAATCCGATGGTTTTCCAACTTGTTGGAAGAAAAATATCCTTTAACAGAGAATCTAACTGCATTGATCGCCCTTATTCGCACTGATCATCAACATCTTAGCATCAATGAAGTAGCGTAAAGAAGTCAGCATAATAAAGAACTATAGGGGGTTAACCATTTACATTCTATGGTTCCCAATTGGGAACATCGTATTACAAAATGTCTTAAAATAAACTACCCTGTTTTTCCCCACGATGACAAATACGTACAAGAAGAAAAATCCAAGAACAGTTATTTTAATCATATTAATATTATTTATTGAAATCAGCGAAAATATCAGCTGTCTCACTCCATTCACGAAAATCAATATATAAAATGCAAATATCATTGTAGTTTATAATCATTGTTGGTCCTCAAAACTTTTCAACGCGATCGGACCAAATTTGGGCGGGGTAGAGGTCAAAATGTGTATTTAAAAAAATGGATTTTCGAGATTTTTGGCGATACAGGCGTGTGGGGTATCATTTTCCACTAAATTTTGGACACTGAATCGATTAGAATGGGCCCGGAACCCGCAACACCCCCTGTTTCCCCCCATTTTCCTCATGTTGAAGAAATGAGTCTCCATGCGCCTTGTCGGAGGAATAACCAACCCCTGTGTGAGAATATGCAGCGGTTTTTTAAATTCTTTAAATTGCCAATTTATTTATATTTCTTATTACTTTTTTACTTGTAAGCAATCAGCCTTTTTTATTTGCCATCGACTGTCAGCATATGCAATCTTCTACTATTTAACTCATATTATTTGCTGACTAGTTCAGCCTTTTCTAAGATCCTAATGCTTAACCTTTCTAACCCATTATACTGTTGCGAGCTCACACTGGCGCCGGTCAAATGGGCTACTGGCGTCGCAGGGTCGGCGACCTGTGGAGGTTTAAGGGTCTCGAATGTTCGGGAACCTCCCCGTTCGTACCCGAGCGTTCTCGACCGGGCACCAGGTATAAAAACGGGCCCACGAGCGCCGCCGAGTTGAGTTCAATTCGGAGCCCCGATATAGACGCTTCTCGGGTTATAAATCGTGCCGTGCCGCGTTATAAATAGTGCGACTACCGCCTTACAACCGTGTATTGTGATTCTGTCATTGTGTAAGTGCGCGAATGTGAACAGTGTATGTACTCAAGCGAACAATTGTTAATAAATTATTTACGAAGAACATAAATCGTTACAATTGGTGTCAGAAGTGGGATTACAAATTAGTGTTATAGTGTTGGACAATAGTTAGTGTTAAAGTGTTACAGTGTTTTACAGTAGTTATAAAGTGTTATAGTGACTTTAGTGTGTTACTGCGCGTTTGAATTCTTAAAAACGAACAAAATGAAGTTGACCGATTTGAAAGTTAAACAGCTGAAGGAAGAGCTGGAAGAGCGCGGCTTACCTACCGGTGGAACAAAAGCAGATCTACGCCTACGACTTAAGGAGAACTTGGTTGAAGAAGGTCATGACCCAGACAACTTTGACTTTGTGGATGATATCACCAGAATTGAAGAGAATTCTAGACAACTGTTTGAAGAAAACTCACGAAAAATGGAAGAGAATTCTAAAAGAATCGAAGAGAATTCTAGACAACTGATTGAAGAAAACTCTCGAAGAATGGAAGAGAATTCTAGACAACTGTTCGAAGAAAACTCAAGAAAAATGGAAGAGAATTCTAAAAGAATCGAAGAGAACACCAGAAAACTGGAAGAGAATTTGGTGAGTCATATGGATAAAATAGTGAGTGATGTTGCCAACATAAAAACAGATGTAGACAGACTGGAGGACAATCTGAAATCATTGTCCAACACAGTTGATGATAAGATCTCTACAGTTGATGATAAGATCTCTCAGGTTAGAGACGAAATTGAAAACAAAATTCGAGCACTAGAGAAAAGCAATCAAGGAAAGTTGAGGCACATGGATATACCAGCAGAAGCCAGCTTCAATAGTGGCAATGAAGAGAAGTTTACCGGAACCAGAGTAAATAAAATTAAGCCACCTACATTTGATGGGAAGGTGCCATGGTCAACATACAAGAGACAGTTTGAAGCTGCAGCTGTTGCAAATGGATGGCTCGAACAGGATAAAGCAACAGCTTTAATAGTTGCATTGCGTGGAGAAGCCTTGAACATTCTCCAGACAATACCGGCTGGCCATCAGAACAATTACGAATTGTTGACTGCAAGGTTGGATATGAGATACGGGGATGCTCATCTACAAGAAGTCTACCGTGTGCAGATAAAGGACAGGAACCAGAGGGCCACCGAGACGCTACAGGAATTTGAAGCGGACATTGCAAGACTGGTGAGACTGGCTTACCCTACAGCGCCTGATGACTTTTTGGAGCAGCTCGCTGTCCAGACTTTCGTAGATGGAATCAGGGACAGTGAAACTCAGCAAGCATTGAGACTCGCACGCCCAAAGACCTTGTGCGATGCCCTGGCGCATGCTTTGGAATTTGAGGCCGCAAAGCAAGCCTCTCACCGGAGCGGAGCACGTTTGAGACAGGTAATTGAAGAAGAAGAAGATTTTGTTGAAAGGTTACTAAGGCGTTTGAAGCAAGAGCCCGATTGGGAGGACCTCAAACGACAACTCAGATGCTGGCAATTGGGGGAGTCCTCTCACAGTTACAAGACGGGCAAGAAGAGGAGACTTATTCTGGACAACTGCGGCCACAGCTCAAGACCGGACCGGCAAGAAGAACACCTACGGAGGACCAGAATTATCCTGGGTGAGTGGCAGCCAGAGCACTTGCAGGAGCGGCAAGCAGAAGACCAGGAGCTAAAGGATCTTCTGGATTGGAAGAGAACCAACAGGAGACCCAGTTGGCCAGAAATTAGACATCGTAGTCCAACTATAAAAACCTATTGGGCGCAGTGGAACTCCATCAGTCTGGAAGACGGAATCCTGAAACGTCGCCTGGAGAATGATGATGGCACCGAGACAAGGACGCAGATCATCGTTCCACAAAAGTTGGTTCCCTTGGTTTTAGAGCATCTTCATGATGGAACATCAGGAGGACATTTTGGCATCACGAAAACGCTACAGAAGGTTAGAGAGCGTTTTTACTGGGTAGATAGCAAACAATCTGTCAAAGATTGGTGCAAGAAGTGTTTGCTGTGCAATGCCGTGCAGGGACCAATTGTGAAACCAAGGGCAAAGATGCGGCAGTACAATGTGGGAAGCCCAATGGAAAGAGTGGCCATCGACATAGCAGGGCCTTTCCCAGAAAGCGACAAAGGGAACAGATACATCTTGGTGGCCATGGACTATTTCACCAAGTGGATGGAGGCTTATGCATTGCCAAATCAAGAAGCTGCCACCGTTGCTGATGTCTTGGTTAAAGAGTTCTTCTGTCGATTTGGGATGCCTTTGGAGTTGCATTCTGACCAGGGGAGAAACTTTGAATCTTCCGTATTCCAGGAAGTTTGCAGGTTGTTGGGCATTCGTAAAACCAGGACTACAGCATTACACCCACAGTCGGATGGCCTGGTGGAGAGAATGAATCGGACAACTGGGAAATACTTGGCAAAAGTGGTCTCTGACCACCAGAAAGACTGGGACCAATACCTGCATCTGTTTGCCTTGGCCTACAGATCAGCGGTACAAGAAACAACTGGAGAGACTCCTGCATCGGTAATGTTTGGAAGGGAGATAAGACTACCGTGCGACTTGGAGTTTGGGAGCAAACCTGGAGACGATGTAGCTGGGGAGGACTATGTCAGCGTTCTAAAATCCAAGCTCCAGTATATCCATGAGAAAGTCCGGGGCCATTTGCAAATAGCCAGTGACAGGATGAAGACTCGATACGACATAAAGGCAACTGAGGTGGGTTTCCAAGCAGGCGATCTTGTCTGGTTCTACAATCCGCGACGGAAGCGAGGACTATCACCGAAACTCCAGAAGGATTGGGAAGGACCCTACGAAATCATGAAAAGAATCAACGATGTCATCTACAGGATTCGAAGAACTCCAAGAGGGAAACCGCGAGTGGTACATCATTATCGGCTGGCAGCATTCGTGGACAGTTCGACGCAGGAAGACCTATCGAGGACAGTGACTACACCATCATGTATAGAAGACCCGGCAACCCTGGAGTTCAACATGTTCATGAAGAACTATGGAGGGACTAGCAAAGCGAGATTTGGAGTCACCAACGAAGTGCGCGAGAACCTTTTTGACGTAGGAAAAGATTATGCGCTAGCACACTGTGTAGCTGCCGACCTCAAAATGTCGAGAGGAATTGCCGAAATATTCAAGAAGAAATATGGTAATGTCGACCAGTTGCAGCGGCAAGGTCCACGCATTGGGAAAGCATTGTCACTGAGGATAGCCAACCAGCTGATAGTGTATCTAGTGACAAAACAGTCTTCCCACCAGAAGCCAACCTACAGGACTCTTTGGGATGCGCTACTTGCCCTGAAGAAGCTGCTCATTAAGCAGGGAATGAAGAAGTTGGCAATACCCAAGATTGGTTGTGGCTTGGACCAATTGGATTGGAGGATAGTCCGTAACATGTTGGAGTTCATTTTCCAAGGGACCCAGATTGAGGTGCGGGTGTGTACCTGGAATCCTCATGGAAGAACTGATGTGAAGACTGTGGACTGCTATTTCTACCGCCAAGGCAGCTGCAAGAATGGTGATAAATGCCGCTATCGACATGAGCCCTGTGATGAACAGATGCCCAAGATTGTTCTGGGACAGAACAATTCTAAGGAGGGGGCAGTGTTGCGAGCTCACACTGGCGCCGGTCAAATGGGCTACTGGCGTCGCAGGGTCGGCGACCTGTGGAGGTTTAAGGGTCTCGAATGTTCGGGAACCTCCCCGTTCGTACCCGAGCGTTCTCGACCGGGCACCAGGTATAAAAACGGGCCCACGAGCGCCGCCGAGTTGAGTTCAATTCGGAGCCCCGATATAGACGCTTCTCGGGTTATAAATCGTGCCGTGCCGCGTTATAAATAGTGCGACTACCGCCTTACAACCGTGTATTGTGATTCTGTCATTGTGTAAGTGCGCGAATGTGAACAGTGTATGTACTCAAGCGAACAATTGTTAATAAATTATTTACGAAGAACATAAATCGTTACAATACTGTATCTATTTTTTTAATCCTCCATGCTCAAGCTCAATTGGTGTAAATCACCCATCTTTCGAATACATTGGAGAGCCAACAACACAAATTCCTTAAATGTTGATCTTTTTTCGTCCGGATATAGCCCAAATACTCGTATCTGCCTAGGACTTGAAACCAAAATCTCACGTTTTACAAATTCGTTTATATTATTTTATTTTTTTATTCTGTCAGTTTTTAGTTTTTGATTTCACGGAATAAACATTTCGAGCTAGACCGTTCATCATTCAACACCCGTCATCTTCAGAGCTAATTTCCGAATTGATTGACCTCGCTTTATCTTGGCAAAACAATTTTTCCTCGTCAACAGTCCTTAATAACTAGAAAGCTGAAGGGTGATCAATTGCGAAACTCGAAGAAATGCTGTTTGTTTCTAATGACGATGTTTTTCACACAAGATGTAAACACATTTTTTTAGGGTGTCTTTTTCACTTGCGTTATCTTTTCTTAATAAAAGATTAGGGAAGATTTGAACGGTACCTACACTATTCGCTTATCGCGATTGAAATGAATGATTTTGGCAAATAATCTTCTTACGCTGAATATTGGCACAGTGAGCCACAATGACGAGAGGCGCCAGTCAATGGAGACCTCTGTTATTAAAAAATGTAGATAAAAGTAGCCGCATAATTGATTTTTTTTTTTTTTTTTTGTGATTTACGAGGGGTATTTTTTCAAGTGTTCCTATTATTTCGAAGAAGAGGATTTTTCGGGTTTTTAATTTAATCTCACCGTGTTGACTGCAAAAACTGAGCCAACTAGGTCAGTAACATGACTGATCACGGAGAGCTCTGATAATGTTACCGTGAAACAATGTCAAACTTTACAGAAGTTGCTGAATCTCAAAAGCATAGAACTGAAAGGTCCAACCAGGATTTTGGACTGCAAACGTTGGCTAACCTGATCTCTTTAGCTAAAATGGAAGGCATGGCCACCAGGTGATGCAGAAAAATCAGCGCAACATTTTACAGTATCTACGGACTCGTTACGGCATCAATCATTTCAATCACAACAGCCAGCTATTAGGGTCGAATTCAAAGAAAGAGTTTCTGTAACCTGCCGTACAAATCGTTTTGACAGCATTAGTAATGATTTCTTACACTAAACGCATTTACGACGACTTCCTGATGCGTTGTAAATATACTCGGCCTGTTTCCCATGGTTAAAAATGATGAAATATAGGAAAAAGTTCTTTCAATTTGCCCTATCGTAACCTGCAAGTGTGCTCGCTTAGCGCTTTTCGTTAAATATCCAGGGAATACGACCACTCAAGACTTGAATGATGACTATAAAAGTAGCTATTCTGCAGTTCGAGTAAAAAGAAGATTTCAAATTACGTTTGTTGACTGTCTGAACAGACTTGTACGTAATAATTTGGTTCTGACGACCTTCAGTCAATCCTTTGAGAGTGAATACTCTGAAATCCCTCGGTTGCCAACGCCAGATCCTCAAAAAAAGAGCAATGCCTGAAAGACGAGTTGTTTGCTCGGGTGATCTTTTGTAGCAGTCGGAAGGAGGAGAAGGGAAGCATTAAAAGGAATAAAGGCGAAAAAGAACAAAAAAACGGCCGTATTTACAGAACCTTCTGCGCTATTCTTGCCTTGCGCAATGCCTTTTTAAAAAACGGTGGGGTGGGCTCGTCATTCGAAGGGGATGAAAGGTGCTTTTTATTTTTTTCCCACCCTTGAGGCCTTTAAGGGTGAGGTTATGAAAGAGAAGGCGGTTAGTGAAAGCATTTCTACCCCTGCTCGGATTCGAGTGGACAGATGCGGCAACTCGTGCTGTTTCGGATTTCGCTTTGCCTTCCGTTGGAGCTGGGAGGAAAAATTTTGTTTGTCGAAGAGGCACTGATAAAAGAGTGAGTGCTCCACCAACTCAGGAACTGTAGGGCTGCTGGCTCCTCTTAAGGTGAACATAATTTTCCATCTAATCAAGTAAGCATAGCTTTACTGATCCTCGTTCTGCCAGTTTCCGCTGGAAACGTCATACAAATAAAACGCTGCAAATTCTTTCACAGGGGTTGGTTATTCCACATGGAGGCTCATTTCTTCAACATGAAGAAAATGAAAACAGTGGGTGTGGCAGGTCCCGGACCATTTCCAATCGATTCAGCGTCCAAAATTTAGTGGGAAATGATGCCCCACAGGCCTAGGTACCAGAAATCTCGAATATACATATTCAAAATGGGTAGAAAACCCCCCATTTTGACCCATGAGGTTGACCTTTTGCATGAAATCATAGGTTGATTATTCAAGGAATAACCAACCAAAACCTTTAAAATTCGATTTTAATGATATGGAAGATTTTACAACGTTTAGCGCCTGCAAGACTCCTGGGAGAAGGAGGGCACCATTCCTTCAGCAAATTCCCCATAGTGGCAGGAAACATACAAACTGTTTTCAGGAAATATGACACCAAAATGGCATGGAAATGACAACAAAATTGAACGTAACTAAAGCATAGAACTAGTAATGGCGATCAGAGGCATTGTATTTACAAGAATAAATGTACTAATGATCATTGTAAGGAAATGTATTACATAGGAGAATCATACAGGAAGATAAAAGCTATAATAAATGCAATTATAATGCATCTGAAATCTTCCCCGAATTGCCAATGAGCATCTATGATCGGTATTTCCCAAGAAATTGTCGCATTTGGTTCGTACTTGGAGCTACTGTCAAGGAATATGAGCTATTTCCATTCATCCCCAGCAGTACTATTGGATAAATGTGAGCAATCATTTCTCAAATCTTTTCGTGCCATTGTGTTCACATCCACTCACCAAATAATTCAAGATCTTGGATGATTTAAGAGTGTCGCTTTCCAGGGTTGCTGATCCTCTGACGTATTAGCCGCAGCCTTGAAAGCTGATTTCAGATCTGAGTTTTATGACTTCCGCTGGTTCCTCCTCGCCGTCCCCTTCAAGTTCAACCTTTTCTTCGAAACAGTGAACTGGTTTACGCCTCACCATAAAGAGAACAGTGCCCCCAGTTCAACTTTATCGCTCTCCTCACGCGGGAAATGGATTTCGTTCATCGTGTTCCTTGAGAATCTTACCCTTCTCTTGAAAAGCGAGCGGTTCTTGATGATGCGAAAGTGAAGGGAAGTTATCTCGTAGGCAAGTGTTGAAACAGCTCGACGGATTGCAAATATGAGAAAGGGAACTGGAGGAAAGAAAGAAAGACTGTTCCAGGAGACTGAGACCAGGTGCACCCCCAAGGACCCGCCACCCGAGTTCACTTTCACACCCTGACGCAACCCTCCGAGCTCGCAATCGACGATCCCCCAGCACAGCCCACGACATTTCTTCATCGTTATATCACCATTTCTTTCGCACGCTTCCTCCATTCCCTTTTTACCTCGAGTATTCACTTTCAGGAAAGATTACTGAGTAACTTACATGTTCTTTCTTGCCCAAAGAGTAACAATCTTGCACCATCTAACTGCTGATGGTTACATTCAAGGGGTATACAGCTACCAGAGAAGCAGCACAGTCTCTCTACTCCTTTTAGGGCCCATAATGGATAACAACAACATGGAATAAACGTAAAAAACAATTCACATTTAGCAGCGCAAATCTGTGAACCTACATTTCCCTGCAAATTGCTTCCTAGCCAATCAATTGTTGGGTTTTCGCTTACAGACAGAGCATTTTTTGGGGCAGTGACACAACAAATGCATGATCAGACCTGTTGGAAGGGATCCCTCGCTTATTTGATGGCTTCAGTTCGCTTTCGGACCGCTTTATGGATTAATTTACACCGATTTCCCCTCAGTGATGAAGTTACGATTTGTTTTATGTCAAATGTACATTGTAAGTGGGATTTCAGCTTGAGATTGCGTTGTTTTAACTCACGAAGTTGTCAATACGCTGTAATCTTCTGCGCCTGGTCGCCTACTGATGCAAAGTAATATTTTGTTTCGCCACATTAATGCGCATCTTTCTATTCCTCTCCGAGCGCAGCCCACGGTCTTCGGTTTCAAGGTCCACGAAGGCAAAGTCACGTTCATTGGAAGGCCTTCGTTTCCAAATCTAATAACTCGGAGGCGGTTCGCATCTGCTTACTCACCTGTAAAAATGAATATGCTAAAGAAAGTAGTCAAGAGACCAAGGCCAGCACCTGTTGAGGCTCAGTGTGGGTTCTACCGGCCCACGATTCTTCTGTCAGACGATTTGAACATTAAAAGAAAAATTAACTCGGAAAACTGTGTGGGTTTTGATCGATAAGCCAATCGAGGTGTGAAAAGGCGAGTTCATAATCGAATGATAATCGATCGACACTATAAGGACAAAACCTATAACACGTCTTTCAAGCCCAAAATCATCCAGCTTTTTCATTTTGCCTGTAGAACCAAATCCTTCCTCATAACTTAGCAGCTCTTCTATATCTTGATGTTACTCATTTAATTCTACCTAATCTCTTTGAATGGAACATATTTTCCAGGCTACCAACCGATACGAACTCGGCGCAAATGCTCTTCAGTTGGTCAGTATTATGACTGAATAAAGCAATTATAGGTGTAAATACCAAGAACACTCTCATTGTTAAATTTATAGCCAATACAATTATTCAGTTCGAGAACTCATTACATTTTTGGTTCGTTATCCATAAATAATTAACCTATGTTTTCCTGCAAAAGGTCAATCTCTCCGATTCGCCCCAACAAATTTTATTGGGCGTTTCAAGGTGTCTATATCAGAAAAGTCAAATGTCCGTCCGCCATCCGCGCCGTTTTCGATAGTAGAAAATTTTCTAAAAATCTGAAATTTTGGTGAGAGGTCCGTTCCCGGCTCTAATTGGTCCTCGAAATTGTTCAGCCCGATCAGACCGAAATTGGGTGGGGTAGGGGTCAAAATGTGTACATTGAAAAATGGATTTTCGAGATTTTTGGCGATCTAGGCGTGTGGGGTATCATTTTTCACTAAATTTAAGACGCTGAATCCAATGAAATTAGTCCAGGAACGATTGACGCCCACCGGACGATGTAATGGGTCAAAATGGGTATCTATCTACACATTTTGAATATGTATTTTCGGGATTTCTGGTACCTAGGCATGTGGGATATTATTTTCCATTAAATTTTGGACCCTGAATCGATTGGAATGGGTCCAGGACACGCCATACCCACTGTTTCGCCCATTTTTCCCATGTTGGACAAATGAGTCTCCATGCGCCTGGTCCAAGGTATAACCAACCCCTGTGTAAGAATTTGCAGCGTTTGTTAGTATACCCATTACGAATATTTCGAGTCACCATTATCAATAACATCCCACAACACAATTGCCTCAAAACCGTACAGTCCATCGTATAAAAGAATTACTGTTGATTTTGCTTAATTATTCTATCATCATATTAATCAACTTTGCTGAATGTAATCATGACAGAGTGCAGCTTAAGCGTCCAGATTTTCCAGGAGCTAAAGCCACTATGGAGGCCAGGAGTCTTCCATTGATTTTATTGGTCCGAATTTCGGTCAATTATTCATTCCATAATTCTCGTTTTATCACACATTATCACCCTTGTTCTTGCATCCACCAAATCATGGATTTCCTCTCCAAAGCGATCACGATCTACTAGGTTTATAAGTGTGTTATATTCACAATCTTCAATACCCGTATGCCGTAAAAAGGCCAAAGAACAAAAAATAACAACATCAATCCAAGTCCCACAGTGTGAAGAGGAGAGTGATTGGACCTCAACTCAGGTCACTGACTGACCCTTACTCCACCCTAAGTAGATTTTTGGAAAGATTGAATATAACTGTTTCAAGATATCGCGATCAATCTACCGATGAATCAATCCTGCTAAGAATCGCAGGGTTTTTTCTGGGCTTGAAAAGACAATTTCACAGGGGTTGGTTATTCCTTAGACCAATTATTCACATGGAGACTAATTCAAATCGATTTGGAGTCCAAAATTTAGTGGAAAATGATACCCCACGTGCCTGGATCGCCGAATTTTGGGAAAATAGTGGGTGTGGCGTCTCCCGGAACGATTCAGCGTCCAAAAATTAGTGGAAAACAAAACGATACCCCACACGCCTAAATCGCTGAAAATATCGAAAATCCGTTTTTTGTAAAACGCATCCTCCCCCCCCCCCCCCCCCCGCCCTTTGGTTGGATCGAGCTGAAAAGTTTCGAAGCCGGAATCGGGCCTCTGACCTAAATTTCAAAAAAATGCCTCTTACCAAAATCGATTAAATAAAAATTTTGGGCCGAATCGGAGAGATTGACTTTTTACATAAAAACCGGTTGATTAGTCAAGGAATAATCAATTAAAACGGAGGTATATACTGACAGAGTCTATTTCCACGAAAATAATAAGAACATTGATTCAGCCACCCACACGCACACAGAAGGTTCAGAATGCTAGGTATCTCAAGGTATTATTCCGCCAATTTTGATCCAGACATCTGCTTATTCGAGGAATAACCTACCAAAATGAGTGAAAATTATCTAAGATAGGTGTAGACTACGGTTCAGAATAAAGACAGTGACGGGAAAATGTGTTTCTCAGAAGGATCTGAATCACAAAGTATAATTGATAAATTCAAATGTTAGCCTTGCAGACATACAGTAGAGACAAGGTATGATAGTAATAAACTGATGGTGGTTGCTGGTTTTCACCATTTCCTCCAGTCGAATCACATTTCCAATGGCCAAAGTCCGACTGATTCATCGTATTTTCCCGAATTGTTTGATCCGATCAGAGCTCGAGGAATCCAAACGTATTGTTTTCCCTTTTTTTGCTCAAGGTAACGTCAAGTGGGACATCTCCCATCCTCCTCCCGACTAGTCCGCCCACTTGAGCGTTATCTGTGTCGAAAATAAACCGAGTGGAGCCTATTTTAGCCAACATTATCTCCATTCCATACAGCCAACTCAGGGGCGATAGTAATAAATTGTAAGGAGATTACTGCGTACATTATCCACGGCCGGTTCGAGCGTCAATGACGCTCCTTCGCTCGCCACGTGGAGGGTTTTCGTAGTAGCGTGGAATGTGGACAAATAGCGGAATAGTTTCCCCTTAAAAATTTATCTTTCCCAGAAATAACATTTATAGATTCGTTATTACGTCGATTTGTGTCCTTCAAAACTGATTGACACTCGACGCTAATTAATAATGTGAAAACCGAGGGGTTTTTTTAAATAAAAAGACTAGTGGATTTTTTCACAAACATTCTTCTGATTTGAATGAGAATGTGAACAACTGGTTTTATCCCACAGGTTTATAGGTGTCCCTATAATTTAAGAGACACCAGAAAAGGGGATCACTTATGTCTTTACTTATAAAGTTAAAACGCTGCAAATTCTTTCACAGGGGTTTGTTTTCTAGGGCAAGGCGCATAGAGACTCATTTTGATCGATTCAGCGTCCATAACCTCTTCCGGTGGGCGCCAATTGTTCCAGAACCAGTCTCATTGGATTCAGCATCGAAAATTTAGGGGAAAATAATACCCCAGACGCCTAAGTACCAGAAATCTCAAAACCACACATTCAAAATGGGTAGGTAGATACCCATTTTAACCAATAACCTCTTGTAGTGGGTACCAATCGTTCAGGGAATCATTCCATTGGATTCAGTGTCCAAAATTTAGTGGAAAATGATACCCCACTCTCCTAAATCGCCAAAAATCTCGAAAAATTATTTATCGGAAACACATTTTGGTAGTGGAAAATTTTCTAAAAATCTGAAATTTTGTTCAGAGACCCGTTCCGGCTCTAGTTGGTCCTTGAAACTTTTCAGCCCAATCGGGCCGAATTTGAGGGAGTAGGGGGTCAAAACGTGTATTCAAAAAAAAATGATTTTTTAAATTTTTGGTGATTAGGTGTGTGAGGTATTATTTTCGACTAAATTTTGGACGCTGAATCCAATGAGACGGGTCCCGGAATGATTGGTGCCCACCAGCAGAGGTTATGGGTCAAGATGAGTATCCAGCTACCCGTTTCAAGAGTATTCGAGATTTCTGATACCTAGGCGTGTGTGGTATCATTCTCCAATAAATTTTTGACGTAGAATCAATAGGAATGAGTCTCCATGCTACAGGTCCGAGGAATGGCCAATCCTCGGGAATGAATTTGCAGCGTTTTTCTTTCGCTGTATGATTAGAAGTCGCTGTAGGTTTTATTTTTTCCTGAAAGGTCTTGTAGGTGTTGCTCGTATTTTTCCACGTCGAGGTTGTGGTTTGTTTTCGACAACAACAACTTTCAGATTAAAACTTGATGTATTGTGGCGATGATGACGCAGACTCATTCATCTGTCATCAATCACCCTGCAGCGTAATAAGACTATAGTATCTAAGGTGAGAATGAAGTCAATAAATTTCTTGTTGTGAGCACGTATGAGGAAAATGATTTATGTAAAATAGAATGAGAAACAACATTGGCCGTCTAAGTAACCTTGGAGCATCTGGAAACACCAAGGCCTGGGCTAATCCGCAGTATAATGAGCACACTCCCCCTCGCACTCCGCGGCCGCGAAGACCTTGAAGGCCTTCCGAGAGATGGAGCTGAAGAAGACGAGAAGAGAAGGCGAAAAAAAAAAACACGGCGGAGGAAAAAAAAAAGTCAAACGAGAAGAGATAGATGGAAGAGAGGTGGAGGAAGCCTCGGGGATCACTCCGTGAAGGGGGCCCCAACCAAGGAAGAGAGCGGCGGGTAAAAAAACAACCCAGAACTCACGACGGAGCGGGGAGTGGTTACACCAAGGTGGGACGCGGAGACGGGGACACTCCCCTCCGCTCGGTGATAGCTATAGGAAGTGCGGTGGAGGGAGGCGGCCCCCATCCGGGGCGGGGGGAGGGGACCGCCCGTCTCTCAAAGAAAGGGAAAGGGATAATTTTAGTTTTGCGCCGTCTTCGTTTCTCTTCACAAGTGCTCCGCCGGATAAGTACTCTCTCTACAAGTTGTTTTTCCAGTGTTTACAATGTACTCCAGTGTTCCGACAGTGACTTACCTATCATGGGATTACTAATTTTGGATTACCTGTACTACAACTGGTGAGTAAATTTACTTATTTTTTTCAAAATTAATTTATACAAATTTACTAAAGACTCAATTATTTGCCTAGGTTCCAAAAAAAAAAATTTTTTTTTTTTTTGGAAATTTGATGTGGCTGCACCTTTAGCCCCAAAATCATATAAATCTACCCCTAGCTCACAATTTATGTCTATTTATGTTTATGTTCTTGTCCCCATTATAAGGTCATCAACAATCAACCCTTGATACCCGTTTAACTTCGCTATCATGTTTCAGCCATCCTGTCCTCCATAGTGAATAGACGTGTTATTAGGTAGTACTCCTCCACAAAACACACAACTACGAGATGTTTCATATAATCACGATTGAATTGATGTTCTTTTAATCGTAGTATTAAGAGCCAATTTTCGGGTTAACCTGCAATGAAATGAGTGACCGATGAAAATACTTTTGTTTAATAGGCATTAGAAAACACTAAAAATTGCCCGTTCAACTCGGTTTATGGCTAACAACTTTTTACTCTTTCAGTTAAAAATGAAGAAGTTTTATAATTTATTGTTATATGTACGTGTTCGCTTCTCTGTCTCGCGTCAAAAATGCATTAACAAACCGCGCGATGTTGTTTCATGTTACGCCATCAGCTGTCTTTCTAATTCATTATGAATTTTTATGGTCCACTTCACAATAACAGAAGTAGCCTCAGGTCGGCCCAATTCTGGTATCAATTCCAGTTGGTACATGATACAATTTCGCTTAATTTTTATATTACATCTTACTGCAGCCTGAAACTCTTTGCCGTGAATTAGACAAAAAACGAGAATATCCCGGTGTAATAATTTTATATTTAAACCAAATTTAGTTTTTCACAATCCTTTGTACAATAAAGTACAATAAAGTTGAGCCCTACTTACTTATTTGTACCTTCAAATATACTGAGGCCTGTGGATTACCGAGAGAGCCTAAACATTCCTATTTTTTAAAAATTTTAATGAATTATGGGCTCCAAAACTATTTGATTACTGTCCTAACGGGTGGTACAACCCAAAACCAAAATTTGAGCAGAACAGGGACCGGTTTCTCGTTGAATTAGGCTGATCAAACGATAAATCTACCTGATCATTTTGAATTTAATTTCTAACTAATTTCACAAAATCTCAATTCAGGCATATATTAGTTCAAAGTGGAGTTTGGAAAAATAAAATTCTTTGTAAAACTCAGAAAAGTGGGTCAATATTAATCCATTTTTCCTCAAAACGTCCAAAATGTCTTTGCGACCGATAGTGAAAGAGCGATTTTTAAGAAGAAAATGACGATGCCGAAATTAATCTGCGGGAATTCTATCGGGAAAAGAAAGAGAGGAAAAAAATAACATTTTTATCTGAAAGAGGGGAAGTAATCCAGACCGGTAATCTTTTCTTCGACATCCCACGTCACCCAGTTTTTAACCGTAAGAAGAAAGAAGAATCTTCAGGAGAACATTTCCTTCTCGGCTTTTTCTCTCTTTCTTGTTCAACTCGAGTAATTACTTCTGAATGACGGAAGCTGTTTTGAGTTTTGGATCTCATTGAGACTCAACAGCGAACGACTTAATATTTCACGGTGACTATTACGGAGAGTGCCGTACAAATAACCAAAAAACCGTAGAATAACAATAATAAGGAAACGAAAATTCTGCTAGGAATGAGGAAGTAGGGAAACAAAGAATGAGTCAATTTACGCTTTTATCGATTGGCTGAGAGCCAATTACGTTTTCGAGAGGCTATAAAAACGACTTTTTTGCTACATATGCGATATAAGAATATATGGGAATATATTAGTATAAGAAAATATCGAAAAACGTACGCAAAAATGATCCCTTGGGAATAATAAAAATAATCAATTCGTATCTATTAAGTTTTTAGTTACAAAATTAGCAAGTTCTGATGCCAATAGATGTTACGTTAGATGAGCTTAAGAAATGCCTTTGTTGATCTTCTCTTAAAATAACAGTTGATAATTACGATAATGTAGTATCATGAGCAGAATAATGACGATTTTGGTGTAATTTTCGCATGTGTGATGCCTTCTTTGTTGTTAGTATGTCCGTTTCTTCGTTGTCCCAGTCCATTGGGTTGTTTCTGATTTTATGCTCGACTTTTTATCTCCCCATTTCGGCGCAGGAATCCCTTAAAGTGGCCATTTTGAACGTATTTCGTTTCTAATAATAAACAGCGTCAAGCGCGTGAAGTGCGCTGCTTTCGTTTTGCTGATGACATAATGTTTTGAGCTGTCAGATCGGTGTTCGTAGAGTTCTTTTATTCATATTTGAGGTTATGTCGATGATGGAGGCAGTAACCATAGCTGTCCTAGGCCATGATTTGGCATTACTGGAAAACTCATCGTGACGGCATACGTGTGGTCATCGTCGTGCAATCTTTTGCAGGTAGGTAGGTACTCTTTTGGCGCTGAGGAATGTACAGGGCAAAGCTGCTGATATGGAGCAGCCTTTTCATAGAAATTTGGATGTGGATTGCTGATGTCGTCTGTTGTGGTACGCAGCAATTCCCTTGGAGGCGATTCTGCTCATCAAAGACATCAGCCTTCATTCTCTACTGCAGATGCCTTCTTTGAAATGACACCCCGTGTAGATAAGTTCGAGTAAAAAGAAAATTTCCGGATCAAAATCCACAACGAAAGACGATAAATTCGTTATCGATCAGCAACTTGCTAAATCCGATATTTGACTAGAGAGATTTCCGATATTTCTCGGGACTGTTCAGATAAGGTAAAACCCTACAAACAAAGCCTTGCGTCATCTATCGAGAATTCCGTCATCCTACTTCACCTCTGTGTGTGACGAGATCAATGTGAAGGCGGCTCAGTATATTATCGCGTTTGTGCTAATAATTTTAAAATTTCAAGATTTTTCCCAGTAAAGAAGGAGATAATAATAGTTTTTTTATGTTTGAATTGAGGAGTGGACGTGATAAAGTGTAACGCACAGTTGTGAATCGCGATCGATGAGTGAAAATCACGTCAGGTAAATGGAATTTCTACGAGTCTGAACGAGAACACTTCAAATTTCAGTGGTTCAGCAATGATCAGTTGAAGATTTATCAATAGAAAAGTTATTTGTGTACGGCAATAAGCAATATTCGACATCTGCAATTTATTTTTTTCGCATCTGAACTGAATATTTTTGACGACAAGCCATAGGATTCGAGTATTTTCTGGAAAGACGTCTTCGCAGTCAATCTCCATAGAGGGCGCTGAGGGCCACATCCAGGCTTACCGTTTTGAATGGAGATAACTTGAGTCATTATGAGATATATCATCTAAGGGTAGACTCATAGGACTCAGAATATCACAATAAATGCCTGATTTATAATTTTATTGAACTCTTTGGAGCATATTAACGGTAGATGTGTGACTCCTCTGTGCTAAGTGTTAACAAAATGTCTTCTATTACTCCAATTATTCGTTGATCATTTCATTTTTTACTTATTTTCAAATTATTTAAATCAAAAACATGGAGTACAGGAGTTAAAAAAACTGAAAATATTATCCCCAATATGGGCTACAACCCTCGGTAGGGGATGAAGAGCTGTGCTAGCTGCTGTGCCTATCTCGCCAGTATAACTATAGTACTTACTAAAGCTAAATTCAAATTGAAAAAGGAAAAACAAGATACAGTTAACTTTGCTAAATAAAAAAACTAAATAAAAAAAAGTACTAACAAAAAAAACCTGATGAAATGGAAAGTGTTAAAGACCGTAACAGCTACGTATTTATACAAATTTTGAGCCAGGGTATTGAAAAGTGGGGTGGGTAAATTATTATTATGTCGAAATCATGTCGGAATGAAATGGGATGGAGTTTGCAGGGGGTTTGATATTAATATAAATTGAATAAATTGGTTAAATTTCCAGCAATTGCTGTAAATAGGTGTAAATGGTTTAAAAATTGAATAAACAGACTCAACCAACTTACCTGTAATCGATAGGCTGTAGGAATTACGCTTTTTAGAGTGGAAATTCATTGAATAGTTCATTTACAGGCTTTGATAAATTTTAGGATTTTAACAAGACAAAAATCGAATGAACAAGTAAACATGAAAAAGGGGTAGGTAGGTGTTATAGGCATTACTGCGTCAAGTATGATTTCATACAAATCCAGGGTGCCAAATTTTACTCTGGTATTAAGTAATTATTGATGAATCGTTAAATTGAAGATTGCAATATAACGTGACTTGTTGGGAAACATTAAATAGAGATGAAGATGAAAATAATGAAAGATGTATTTATCCTTCTCTACGCATATAACGTCTTCCATTATATGCGTTTTGGTACAAAATTTGTCTTGCCCTCCAAAATACTGACTCAACATAAGCATTCTTCAGCAGTATTCAATAATTAAATTATCTATGATTCGGGCATTGCACGAGTAGGTAAGACCTGCAACACAAAGCATACAGATGAGTACAATAATTATGGTAGGGGTGAGGGGGTAAATTAAACAAGAAAAAAAATGTGCAACAATTTGGACATTAATCACAAAAAACCTTCTTATTTGACTAAAAGAAATTAAATGAATATCAATATCGCATTTTCCACTCGTTTTTAGCAATCTGTGCCCCATGAAAAGGATTTTTCAATATAAAATCCTAGTTTAATGGTGACTATGAACAATGCGTATGTGTTCCCACTACTGATACTTAGGTTAGTGAGTATTTACGAACATTTTCAGTGTAATTGGGGGCCTTTAATGGGTCCTTTTGACGCTACGACGAGGCTTGAAAACACTTCTTGCTCAGAGCTGACATAATTAACTCTTCAAGTCATTTTTCTCCCAAAAATTTCATTTTTACTCATTTAGAACAACTAAATTTTGCTGCTGATCCCCAAAATGTGATTAAAAAACGTAACGGAACAGATTGAAATTGTTACCATTTATTTCTTTTGGGCCTTCAAATATATGTATCTTGGAGCGTAACGCATAAAGCATAATACATATTATGTAAAGCTTAAAACTTATTGTTCCTACGAATAATTTAACTACTGGTTAAGTACTTTGTCCGTAAGTGGAGGGAAAATTTAAAAAAAATGTATGATGACTCAATAATTGGACTTAGCACAAAAAATCCCTTTGGCTACGATTTTTCCGTCAAAAGTTTGTATTAATTGACACGCATGATCGAAATTATGGCGTTATTACAACACTCTAGGCCACTTACATCACATTTACACGTTTACAGGCCACATTTGAATTAGTAAGAACATTTTAAACTCAATAAGTCGTGATATCAGCCCACCAAAGAGTGATTTTATTCCTTCAAAAGTCTTCGTTTTTTAAATTTAATGGAA
This sequence comes from Cyrtorhinus lividipennis, assembly GCA_019603395.1. Taxonomy (NCBI): domain Eukaryota; kingdom Metazoa; phylum Arthropoda; class Insecta; order Hemiptera; family Miridae; genus Cyrtorhinus; species Cyrtorhinus lividipennis. The sequence goes on along the minus strand of CM034003.1, from coordinate 885,694 downwards.
ATGCTGGTTTTAAAACTAGGTATATTGAACATTACTGAGATGAATTTGTAAAGTGCTACCCATATTGTTCCATTATTGTCCCTCACGTAGGGAAGAGGTCAGTCTGGTTGATCATAAAAACAATAAGTACCGAGTGTTGGTAATGGATTATTCACAGCGACTATAAATCTTCACTGACTACGTAAACGGGGGGAAAAAAGTCAGCTGAATATTACATTAGTGATTTTTCATTTGGCTGTGCTTATTCACCAAACAAAATATACGGCGATATTTGACTTACCATCAACCTAAAAATGATCATATTTTCTTTTTTTTCGTTCGTTGTTGTCGGATTTTTTCGCCTTTGGATTGATTGAAACCGAATTATAAATCAAGATTTCAGTATTGGGATTGTAAAACATTACTTTTTGGCGGTTTTTCATCGCTAAATGATTCAAGAGACGAATTTTGTCGCCCGTAAGCTCGAGAAATACGCGTCAGTACTTGGCACATGTTTATTTGCATGAACTCTTGCAAGAAACAAAATGGCGACGACTCATGAATATCGTTGCACCGGTCTTTTGCACCCGCCAACCCTGAGTATGGTATGCAGTTGTTGACGCCACCTTACGAGCGTACGTCTGGGGTGGCTGATGACTAAATTTAGGCTCAGATGGTTCCTTTCCTCGCCGCTCGTTCATGTAGACGTGTTGACAAAGATGCAGACGATTGGTGTTGAGCCACTGAGCTTATTTTCATCTGAAACTGGCAGAGTAGATTTTTATCGTTTCATGATCGCTGGCGGGTTAGTTTTAGACCTGCGTGGAGATGCTCAGGAACCTTACAATGAATCTCTGAAGCGAAAAACGTGATGTAATGTTCTGAGAATTTCTGCCATGATCTCACAACGTGGCCATTCACTCATTCGAGTCATCTGTGGCGTCAGAGAGTCGGTATTGGTCTGAGAGCTGTTCCAGCGACTTAACCTTGTCCATGGATGATGGAACCAGCGCTGGAATCCTAACAAGAAGGTGGTGATTTGTTTTGGAGCAGAGTTGGCATTGTTTTTATGTAGGAGTATGTGGTTGTGAATGAATCAGTGGCCAGACTTGAAACAACACCAGCATACCTCCTTCAGTCGCTGCTGATGAGTTCCTATAAAACAGTAGGTAAGGTTCTTCAAGATTGGGCTTATTGACAGGCTACAGCTCTCTGATGCTTGGACACCATACAGAAGGTATTTGATGTGCATGGTACAAATGTGCGGTACAAACGTTTCTAGGTGGTTCTAGCCTGTTGGTTCTGCAAGGTGGTTCTCTGCCGTTTTCAGACCCGACCAAGTTCCAGATTCACTCTTCACATGCCAGAGTAATGGATTCATGTGCTTGGCACCAATTGCAACAAATGTCTGGAGACAACTGCACCATTAGTTCGCCATGTCCCACAAGTCCTCAGCACAGTCCTGCTAAAGCCCTGTTATCACTGTTAGCCCTCATAATAGTAATAAATTATCATGTTTGTCTTTCTTTGCTGAAACCTCCATTTTTGGCTTACCTACTAGTATAGGTGTGTTTAAATTGAGGTGTTGGGGCCAGTTACAGTTGACTCAACACGACGAAAAATTTGGAAAACAACATACACTGCCATTACATTGCAGAAATACGCAATTTAGGCTCTTACCATTAAAATGTAGGTTACATTAGATCCCAAATTCTAGGCCATTTGGGCTACCTAACAAACTGGACCTTCTTGCTGAGACAGATTTTTCTGAGCAGAAACTTTATTTTTATTGTGTTGGTAGGTAAGCATAATAAGGGGAGATATAATGTGGAATGACACGGGTTTGGGGGCATACAAACTTACATTTAAATCAATAAAAAGAATCTCCTTTACAGAATACTATCAAGTAACTGTTGTAGATACTATTTTATGGAGTTTAGAGGAGCCATATTATTGTATAGGTAGCCAAATTTTGTCAAGCACAGCATTGTATTCTTTGAAATCGTACACTGAATAGATTTTTACGTCACACTCACTCATTTCATAGGCAGAAAATACGACTGGTGTTGAACTGCAGCAGAACAGAATGCTATACAAGTAGGTTTCTACCTAATAGGACTGCTATGAAAGACACTGCTATAATAGTGTCCTTTATCACTGAAGGAATATGATTGACTGCCCTGATGCCTAGCAGGACTTGGCAAGCTAAGGGTGCAATATTATCCTCGTATCAATATTTTAATGATAATCGGATATAATTTTTTAGGATTTATCAAGGGTGGGTCATTGGAAACTGTTTATTAGAGCCGTCATTATTATATTTTCTATCATCATTGAACGAATGAAGAATGTCCCATATTACCATCAAGAGGATCACTAGAAGTTGTTGGGTTTACAATGTTGTTATGTGTCCATTGATTGAGCTGAGCCAATTTCCACAAGCCAACACAGCAGTGTTGTTGCTGTTAAGTTCAGTATTTTTGTTGGCTTTATTGTTTCTCATTGGCTATTATTTTGCTTGTGGACTGCGATGGCTCCTAAAATGTAAAGTTTCATTAACATTGAAGGATTCCTTGAATATCTGTAACCCTTCATTTCTAACCCGTCACATAATGTTAAAAATTGTTATTTGTAACATTGATATTCCCAAATATCGATAAGTTTCTATTGATAATATCAGAATATTGATACCAGCATATTCTTATTTAACAAAAAAATCGATATTTAGCTGCGTCCGTAGGTGCCAATGTTGCCTGGACATTTGTCCAATCGCGTAGTTCGCCCAACTAACTCAGACAGCGCTAGCTCTGACTAATGGTCAGACGCAGCAGCTTCTTTCTACAGACAGCCAACCATGACTGACCGACTGTTCTCGATTTGTGATCAGGGCGCTGAGTAGGAGCCAAATTGCGCAACAAAAGGCAAGTGGGCGTGGAGGTCACTTTCGCTGGACCTTGAAGGAGTTGAGACGCTTCCACGAGCCTTTGCCGTTTTACGTAACTCGCCTCAATCTCGTTAACCGCATGTCAATCCCATCGCCCACGTCGGCCCCAAATATAAGATTGTTCTTTTTCGAAACTTATATTTCTCAGAATTTACGATTGTGAGTGGGTCGCGAGGTATTTTTACGAGTCACACGTTCTTAATATTGTGAAACTATTGGTGGCCATAAAACCCATTACAAATCCAAAATTGCAGAGCTCGTTCACTCGCCATTACAATATTTCTGATACACCCATCAATTTCGGAATGAGCATAAAAATATGTTATTTAATCATTGTTTGTGTTGTACCTTTTACTTGCGAGCCGCTATAATTATTTCTGAAGAAAATATATAATTTTTGAAAAACTCAATTCTTTCACAATGCCTTATTATTCTTCAGAGCTAGATTATGGTGGTCCCGGACTCATTTCAATCAATTCAGCACTCGAATTTAGTGGAAAATGATACCTCACGCGCCTAGGGACCCAAAAAACCCAATGTACCACATTCAGTGGATGCCAATCGGTCCAGGGCTTATCACAATGAGTTTAGCGTCCAGAATTTACTACAAAATGATACCCCACATCCTTAATTTGCGAAAAAGTACGAAAATAGAGCACCAAAAAATACGTTTTCACCGATACCGAATTTCCCCGAATTTGGGACAAAAACGTTTGAGGACTAAATAGAGCTGGTGGTGCCCGAGCAGTATTTGGAATTTTGAAAAAAATTGTCTACTACCAAAGACGGCGTGGCAATTTTGCTTTTTGGATCTAAAAACAAAACGCTATCAGTCAAATTTGAGGGTGAAACGGAGTGATCGACCTCTGGTATGGAAATATAGGTTGATCTTGAACCGAAAACGGAAATGTCTGTCCTCCGTACCCCTTTGCCAACCGCGCCTTTTTTGGTTGAAAAAAAAAAAAAAAAAAAAAAAAAAAAAAAATCTGAAAATATGATGTTTTGGCCAGGGACCTAGTTACGGCTCTAGTTGGTCCTCGAAGCACAATCGGTCCAAAATTGGAAAGTGTAGGGATAATAATTTGATTTTGAAACTCGATTTTCGGTATATTTGGAGGTATCATCCTCTGCTAAATTTTGGACGCTGAATCCATTATGGGTCCCAGACCGATTAGCACCCACTGGAGAGGTAGGTACGGGTCAAAATTGGTACCTATTTACCAATTTTGAAAGTGAGTTTTTGGGATTTTTGGGTACATAAGCGTGTCCAACATTTTTTATCGTTTGAGATAGTTTCCGGAACGATTGGTACTCACTGGGGGTGGGTATAGGTTGAATGACCACCTACCTACTCATTTCGAATGGGTCATCGAGGTTTTGGGGTACCTAGGCTTGTAAGGTATCTTTTTCCTCTAAATTTTGGAAGCTAAATTGATTGAAATGAGACCAGGAACGCTCCAAACTTTTTTTTTAGCTTCGAGGAATAACCAACCATTATGGGGAATTAGCTGCATTTTTTATTCTGAGAGCTGATTATGAATTATTTTATTTAGTATTCATTAGAACAATGTTGCACGGTAACGTTCTATGGAGCACATTTTGTTGCAGGATATGATTTTTATGTTGTTATTGTTGCACCGTGACACATTACGCGGGGCCCTTCGTGTCATCTTTGCCCGGAAATTCCGGCAGATGCAAGTCAGCTCTCCGGAAATTCGATCTGGGAAATCCGCAGAAATCCGTGTTCCCCGCCGTAGAGTGTGAACTTTGCTCAGGACGGAGATGCGGCGACTCGGGCGAAAGACATTTTCCCGGGGGAAGCGATCCGAGTGAAAGAATGTCGTGCCGAGTGGCGGCCAGTGAGGCTCAACAAGGAAGAACCGGTCTCCAATTAGGGGCTCCGGCGAGGGAGCGCAAGAAGAAAAGAGTTCAAGACGAGGATTCAAGGTCAGCTTCCCCCCTTCGCCGTCGCTTACCCTCGGTTGCGTCACCCCCTCCCCCCTTTTACCCGCCGCCGCGGAGTTCGCCTTCCTTCTTCCCTTCACGAGACCCCGCGGAGTCTCCACTTTCCATTTCATTCGGTTCACTTCTCTACGTGTAGCGTTGTCTTCTTCCTGAGCGCCCGCGGAAGGAACGGGGATCTCCGCCCAAAACAGGGCTACCAACAATATCTGCTCCTTAACTATCAGAACTATTTTCACTATCTGTGCTCATAGGCATAAACTTAACAATAACACTAATATATCCAATATTTTGGCGTAAAAGAATTCATGTAAATCCAAAATAAAAAATCATTGATTTTATTACCAACAATATGAAATCGTACGTGAATTCAACATAAAGTTAATTTCTGAACGGAATAGGATTCTTCGTTCTTCTAATCTACACGTATTCCATCTCCTCTGTCCATTCTATGAATAGATTGAAAAAGAAAGAAAAAAAATACCCGCGCTTGAACGCTCATTTTACTTGTGTTCCAACGACGCATATGAGCCCCTTGCCGGAAATAAAAAACTCGCTCGGGGGAAAGGACTCGAACAAAAGGGTTTAACCTTGTTCCCATGAGGCCCCCTTCACCTCTCGTCCGTCTGTGAGTAGGAACAGGTTAGGTAACAACAAAGGAAAGAGTAATTCATGGTTTATTAATTCATCGAACCTGACTCGACGAGTCGCCTGACCTAGACACTCCCCGGTACCTTTTGTATTTTTTTAAAATCCTTAACTGTTTTTGTTGACCTTTTTGTCGTACAGGGTTCTCAAATGAACGAATAGTTTTCTTCTCGATTATTTCTGGCTCTACAAACGAATAACACTTCTTTGACTGTACAATTATAATATCTATTTCTCAGTGCAATACTTCATGAAACCAAAATGTGAGCTCTACACGTTTGTGGTTTCATCTGTAAGTCACTTGGGAATCGTGTCCCTGTATTTCTTCCAACACATTTTGAATACCATTCACTTATTGATACTACAAACTACAATTGCTGTCTGTTTATAATAGCAAGAATAGTAATACACTGCTGGATCACTTTAACGTGGACACTTATACTACGACCTATACGCTTACTGAGTAAATTCGCCCTTCTGTGGGTGTTTCTGCAGTTTTCAGTCAAGTTTATAGACATTTTGGAGTATTATTCTTTAAATAATCAACCTATATTTTCATCCCAGAGGTCGATCTCACCGATTGGCCTCAAAATTTGACAGAACGTGTTTTAAAATGTCGACACCAATGAACCAAAAACTGCCGTTTTCAGCACTTGAAAATTTTCTGAAAATCAAAAATTTTGGTCACGAACCTCTGTTCGGCTCTAGTTGGTCCCAAAATTGGGGAGGGTGGGTGTTATAATTTGTTTTAAAACTCGATTTTCGTAATTTTTTGGGAATTAAGTTCATGGGGCATTATTTTCCTCTAAATTTGGGCTAATCATTGAGATGGGTCAAAGATGCCTACTGGTGGATATGGGTCACATTGGGTACCTTCCTACCTATTTTGAAAGTGAGTATTCGAGATTTTGGCGATGTAGGTGTGTGGGGTATCATTTTTCACTAAATTTCGGTCTGAATCGATTGCAATAAGTCCTGGACACTCCACAATAATTGTTTTTCCTATACTCTTGCTTTAAATAATAATAGAACATTGTAGAAGAATTCGTATCGCTTTTTGCTCGAAGCTCTGGTGCGATTGAGGACGCGGCGCTCCATAGGGGTCGACAGGAAGGCGAACAGCGGGGCGCGGGCGGATCCCGAAGAAAGTGAAAGGACCGCCGTTCAAGGTCACCCTCTCCTCCCCCACCGTTCTACCACCGCCGTTGCCTCACCGTCTTTCTCGCCCCGCCTTTCCCTTTGAGTTGCTCACTTGACACCGCAAATTACGTCAGTTCGTCTCTCGTGTTGAATAAACTGAGTTTAGGCCCACGGTACGAGTAACATAAAATTAATACGGCCATTTTTGGCTCAATCCAAAAGACCTGTAGAAGGCAAAAACCCATCCACAAACGCAATCTTGAATAACACGTACTTGAATATTCTATTAACTTAGGTCCTAAAAATACCATCTAAAGACTTTTTTTAATTAATTATTATCATTAAATAATTTTATATTTAACTCGTCTTTCAAAACGCGTTTCCAGCGTTTTTTTTTTCTGACACATTACCGTGGTGTTGAGAATGACTCATGAAAACTAAGAATAAAAGTGACGAAACGTTGGTTTCACACTCGTCTCCTATTACGACCCGTTTTCCCCCAAGGATGTGAGTTTCCGGTGATCCTGCGATATCTGGTTTGCTTCCGACCTTGGACGGCGCCTGTTGATGCGGGTGACCTTCGAGATGTTTCTGTAAAGTTGATAGATGATAGAAAGTTACGTGAGGATGAGGAAGACATCAGTCCCTTACTGAAAACTGTTGCCTCAGAGTCACCACATCATCATGTTTGAGGAGGTATAAACACCCTACACTAACCTCAGCCCATCCCACAATTCCAATCGCCGTCAGAACCTCAATGCCTACAATTTGAAATCGCCGCTTTTCATCATGAACCTCACTGCGTTGTGTAACAGTCGAAAGATCCCATTTTACTGGTTCTTTCATAAGTGTCTCCGCTTCTGTGTGCTCAGTCACAGTCTAAAGAAATGACTGGACTATTTTGTATTTATCTTCGGATAGACCTCGCCTAAATTGTTGACTCATTTTAAAACTGAGAAATGTAATAGCGCCTCACGTGGAGTCACTATGTAATCATCCTTTGAGGTGAATAATCTTTTTTTCTTGCGAAAGATTTCGCAACGGTGTATGTTCAAGAGAGAATGTCATTCGTATTTCATTGTTCCCTGAAATAACACCTTATGTGACTTGCTGAAAGCATTTTAGCGTATCATCGAATTGGTAGGTGAGAGTAAAAGTAATTTCGAATTTGAAAAAAATTGAATTTAGCCCAGCAAATGAACTTTTGAGGGGGCTTTGGATGGCC
>CM034003.1:774581-877696 GCA_019603395.1 Cyrtorhinus lividipennis | reverse complement strand
TTCGATGTGTGTTTCCACTTCTACTTCGTTTAAATCAGTAAGAAGTTGGTCATTTAAAGCTATATGTATAGATACATGTCTCTCAAAATGGTCTCTGCGTCAATAATCACGAATCATGCAACTATCTCAAGGCGGCATTTGGATTGGGAATCTACCTACTTACTTAAAAACATGTTTCGGCGAAGGAAAAAAATGAGTGTACATTATTTTTGTAACATTTTGGAATATATAAGCTACAACTCATTCACAAGGGTTGGTTTGGAGAGAACATCGGTGTGGGAGTATTTTTTTTGACCGATCCATCGATTCACCGTCCAAAAGTTAGTGGAAAATGATCCCACACGTCTTAGTTACCAGAATATCGAAACCCGCTTTGAATTGGTAGATCGATACGTATTGACCCCCCCCCCCCCCCCCCCCCCTTCCTCCCTTTACCAATTTTGTTCGGATCGAGCTGAAAGTTTGAAGACCAACTGGTGCAAAACGATCCCTTACCGAATTTCAGTGGCTTGTAAAATCATTTAACTACCAAAATACAGCCTGGACGGCGACCAAAAACACACAGGTCTAGATCCCACCGCCAATTTGGATTGATAGGAAGACTCTGCTCCGGGACCTTCACACTCTCTGTTTTCCTTCCCCCACAGTTTGGATCTTTTGAAACTCGGAGCGGCCATGCTTAAAAACCATGGTTGATCTACATTCTATGATATCGCTGATATGTATTGTAGATTTGGGCCCACGTTATAACCGAGAAATTATTTTTTTGCTAAGAAAATAATTATATTATTATGAATGATTTTCGTATGTTTTTGGTGATATTTAAAAAGGGTGTCTTTTCTTTTCTGCGCGATTTTGGGGTGTTTTATGCTTGGCTGAAGTTACCCCCCAACACCGTAACTGATTATGGAAGGGCCAATTCCTACGCAGCCAAAAGCGCCTCATTTACTTTTTTTTTCTAAATTTTCATTATAATAAATCTCATGATCCAAACCCCGCCGCCATTTGAATGAATTTGCGGGGATTGCTTCATGCGAGGACCGTATGACGCGGGGGCTGTGACTGTTTCAAAGGGTAAGTAGAAACGGAGCCCACGTGGCCCGCCGTTGCGTCAGAACTCGCCACCCCGGTATACTCTGTGGAGGACTTCCAACGCCGGCGGAGAAAGGGGAGAGAAAAAAAAAACGACAGAAACGCGGAAAACGAAAGTCCATGACGTCCACCGGACGCCCGGTGAGAAATGGGGGTCGTGGACCCGACGAGGTGCGAATGTTTTGGTCCTCCCCTCCTTCGCTTCCACCCCGACAGAGTGAAATAGAAGGGGACCCCGGGCGATCTGGCGGGGAGGAACGCACGTCTGTGGGCGCCTTCCCCTGGGCACGGGGCTCGGGATGTGGGTCATTAACCAGGTGCCTATATGCCTATAGACCCGCACAAACCGCTTACGTACCTCCCAGCAGTCTAGAGCTCGGCTATATTAATTTCCCCTTATATCTTACGGTGGACTCTGGCCAGAACTGACCCTGGCACACTTTTCAACTCGCGGACCAGGCCACCGACCGCCTCGCTGGGATAATATATTCAACTCGGGGCCTTATTCCCTTTCCTACGAAGATACTCGGGTTCCGTTTGTTATGGCCGAGTTGGTGACCTTCGCTTCAATCACGCGTTACACGCGACGCTATTAAAATGGGAGGAGGCCTTCCCGTCTAATCTTGCACGTTTCTCCCACTTTTGTCGGCCTCATTTACTCGCTCAATACCTCATGTCCGTGACGATACCGAAACATTGGTATTTTTATTTTTTTTTATATTTTTTTTCAATGCAATCTTATAACGCCTCAATGCATACCTATTGTAACATAATTAACCCTCTAGAATTTCCTTCATATTTGTGACCGTCCCACAGAATACGCCCTACCTTAGGTACTTCCGGGTTTCGATTCGGGGTTTTCGCTTACCTGATAGACGAGAAGTTTCTAATCAGACGCGCCGTTTTCCGAATGTCGATATCTCAATTCGTTGGAAAGTTGTGAGTTTTTGAACATTTAATTGCAAAAAAGCGTTTTTGAGAAAATGCAATCCATATTTTAAGACATTCTTTGCACGAAACGAAGAAGTGAGGAGGTGCCTGGTGAAACTACGTTAAATTTCCTGTAAGACTCGTAAATAACCCAAAAGGTCAATTTTTTTTGTTCCGAAAATTTTTGCTTCTTGAAGCTAAGGTACGTTTTCCTGTGAAAGGTCACATCTAATTCACAGAACTTAAGCTACTAGGTCGGAAGTCTTTTGCTACTTAGGCATACACGCTCCTGGAACCTTTAAGTTCGAGTCCTTGAGTAGCGGAGTTCACCAGAAAGTAAGAAATACATTTTTGTCCCGCAAAGAACGACTTTTTTCGTCCTTGACGAGTTCCAAGCGCGAAGACCGACAAAACCGCCGATTTTTCGCAATTTCCGCACAAAATCGTTCCTGATAGCGATTGCAAACGAGAACAGCTGCTGAAGAGGGAATAAGCACATACTAAAAATTATATATTTGCTCATTCAGGAGAAAAAGCTATTTGGACTAGGATGAGATTTCATCAGATCAGAAAATCTGAAGGTCTGTGCCCCTCATTTTAATCGCTAAAAACAATCCATCACTCTTTAAGGAACTATCAAGAGGTAGGATGGAAAATCTTCATTCCATTTGCCTAGGAATTTGATCGGCTTAACTGATTCAAAACTTTCCAATCGTAAAAAAAATTGGCAATTTTTTTTTCGTTTTGGTTGGTTTACGGTCTTGAATGGTTCATGTGCCGTCAATGAAAGTCAATCAGCTCCGGTTTGCTCCAAAACTTTTGCCAGACGTTCAAGGTTGCAAAAAACGCTGCACATTATTTCACAGGAGTGGGTTTATTCCTTGACCTGAAGCAGGAGACCATTCATGATTCTGCGTCAACATTTTCGTTCTCACACACGCTAAGTAACCGACAGAAATCTCGCCTAGATCGTCAAAATCTCGAAAATACATTTTTTGAAATACACATTTTGACCCCTATCCCCCTCCCTCTCAGATTACCTAATCAACTTATAATAATGATAGAGCTGTAATGATGATCTCAAAACTATTTGCCAATAATATACTTATTATTCTATTTATTTATTGATTAATGTTTCTATTTATTGTGTTAACGTACTGTAAGAAACCTATCCAATGCAACATTCAGCTGCTGTTGATCCAAACTTTGTTTGTCGGGTATGGGTCTAAAAATTGGTCATGAGCACATTGATTTTCCAATGATTTTGTCCATAACTAGGAAAGGGAAAAAAGGTGTCAGGCACCTGAAATAGTGTGAATTGATCTTTTTTTCTGAAAAACCTACCCGCTTAACAGGTGACTGTCACAATCGTCGGCTGAAATGAGAACTACATTTGAGACAAGAAAACATGTGGAAACCTACAACATCCGTTTGGGCCTTTTAAGCCTCGATTACACGGGGCGAGTTTACTCGCTACCTCCGGCTAGTTGGCTAGTAGCTATAAACTCCCCCCCCCCCCCCCGCCCCGTGTAAACCCATACTAAGCCGACTCGCGCCGCACTACCGGCGATTAAAAAAGCGCTGAAGAAAAGAGAAGACCGGCCAAACTTTACTACTCGCTACTAGCACGTTTTGAGCGAGCTTGCTAGTAAACTAGCCGTGTGTAAAGTGATTTGCTAGTTCTAAAAGCGGCAAGTGACAAGCCAGTTTGTCGTGAAATGTCGAGGAATTTGTTATAGCGGTTGTTGTTTTTGTCAATGACCTTAAAAAACGAGTTATTACGTAGGGAAATGAGATATCATCAAGATCAGACATTAAACGTTTTTACCATTTTCCTCTTCAAGTTTTATTTGTGTAGTCTTTGTTCCTTTATATATTCCACAATAAAGGACATTCACGTAAAGTAAACAAGAAACTTAGCAATATCACCGCCTTCCACTTCATTTTCACACAAACACGTGTCACAACAACTCCGCACTAGTTGGGAGATTGGAGCGAGTGAGTGGGCGACTGGCGCTAGCTACGTGAAATCGACCACTAGCGCATCACCGACTCCGCCAAGCTTTTTACTAGCCGGCGAGTCGGCGAGTAAACTCGCCCGTGTAGCCTCGGCTTTTAGGGTGCTTCAACTCTAAAGGCGGACACTGTGAAAACTGCAGTTCCCCTCCTTTGTTGTGTTATTGTTGTGAACAAACCATTGTAACAGTCTGGCTCGAGTAGCTCATTGTTTTTTAACAAACGCTCTCCTATTTCGTTTTCTCACATACAATTTTGTCTGACTCACAACTCAGAAAACCATGAAAAATTGCAAAGAAGATGATAACTCCAGACAAAATAGTGACTGAAGCGCAGCCGCCAAAGTTTTTGGGAACCAAGATAGTATAACTAAAAAGTAAATGTGAAACCTCCTTTGACTGTCTAAAAGGAAGGAAAACCATTGCTGGGACTTTTCCTGTAGATACAAGTAACCATCGGGTATTGGAGCTGAACTCCTTTGATTTTGAAGATTTTACGATTCATTTAGATCATTGAAATATTACTTCTCAACATCTCCTGCTTGGGTTATCTAGACAACGTTCAATAATGTATCACATTCTGAGCAACCTTTTTGACCCGTAAAACTAAAATATGTCGTTTCTTTTCTTATCGTTTGTTGCAGCGTGCTGATGTTTGGGGTGGGGCTGCTCGGGTCCTCCTCACCACTCCATTACGGCAGCACTCACATGTTCAGTCGGGACGAGGTCGAAGTGGTTTCGAAACGAAGCCACCCCGATGGTCGTCCCTGGCATGTCCAGGTGGGGGGGGGGGGGGGGGGGGGGGGGGGGGGGGGGGGGGGGGGGGGGGGTGGGGGGGCTGCACACCGAGTCATCGAGGTGTGTGAAAACAGCTGCAATTGCAAGAATAATTACTAATTTTGTAATTAGTGTGCTCATGTCTGGAGCAGGCGATTGCTCCTGGCCAAGAGTTTATTGCAGGCTTTTTGCTGCTGGTAGAAAAATGTTGCGAACTATCTGATTTGAAACATGTCATTCATACGTCATATCTAACGCTGGTTGTTTGTTTTTTGCCAAGCAGCATCACCATTTTGTTATAAATCCCCAGCTCATGAATAATCACAAGGTTCTTCAGGGTACAAAGGAGACCTTGCTCATCATGAGTTGTATTTGACTCACATAATACACTCGACATAAAGTTCCCTTCACAGCTTGCAAGCAATCCTGGTGGTTGTCCACCATAACAGAGCATAATCTGTCCTGGCCAAATGTCTGTGGCCTACGGTATTCATTAGTTGCATTATGATGTGTATGGATTTGTTGTGAACTGAGCTGTTTTCGTTGGCTCAGCAAATTGTTTTGCACTCAATTGACTCACTCCCAATCTTGGATCCTACAGATGATTTTATGGTAAATGTTGTCATTATTCTTCTTGGCTGTTATTAGGAAACATTCATATAATGTAACTATACAATGGAACTTTACTCTGACTGAAACAAGTGCGTAACATTTAAAATCCAGCACAGTGATAGTTCAAACTGTCAAAAAACTCCATATTGGCAGAAGAAACAATGGATGATATGATTGGTCCTATTTTTAGTACGCTCCTGCACAGTGCTGCTAGCAGTGGCTGTCCATCAAGGTATTCAAACAATGAACTTGTTTGTCTACTGAAGCAAACCATCCTGATTTGACGTAAAATCTGCTCTGTACAGATTAACATTGGATAGATTGGGCATATATGTGCGAAATAGAAATGGGCTTTGTGTTGCTCATGCACAATGAAGTTAGCAGCACTAATGATGCAAAATGTAGACATTTGTCGCATTTGAACCTAGTACATATCCGCCTCATTAAACTTGACGCAGAGATTTATGAAAATAATCTGAATTGATATGGAACCCCTCCGCTGCTCTGAAACCAATGAATATTGTCTGTCCATTGCTAAAAGTACCCTAAAAACATTCCAGTATTTGAGTTTTTTTTGAGGATATAACCACAATGATCTCTTCAGATCCAACCAGGAAGGAGTTTGATGTTTTGGAGTGCTTCCATTATTTGGGAGTGTTGAATACATTGGCATTTGGGCCATTTCATGCACAGGAAAACTTTGTGGTCGCCAGGTAGACTTGCTTTACAAGCAGGATTGGTGACGAGAGACAATTAAGGAGCTTCAAAAGTGACAACAAGAGAACTACCTAAGCTCCCGTGCAGGGCTTTTTAAGCTGGAGAGGGTGAAATTTCGACCCTCAGATTCTCCTGGAAGGGTTTAGCAGGGCTTTCTCCCCTCCAGGGTCTCCCTGCTCGGATTTTCCCCCGTCTTTCCTCACTTATTCCTATTTATTGCACGTTTCACATCAACTATTACATTCTACTTGCATATGTACATTCACTTTGATTATTCTATATGTCCTTATCTATTGCAGACTAGTCTTGGCATCGGCGAGTCCGCTGATAAGAAGGTTGTTATAATGACACGTTGGAAGCGCTAGTGACGATCCAACTGCCTGACATCAGCTCCCTTCACATAGAGCCATTTTAGATTTTCTTTACATCCGGCCAGACATCCGTTCCGGTAAGTTCAGACGGCGATTATAAATGAGCGAATTTCGTTTTAGGTCACTTGTCTAAACTTTTCCGCTGAATCTCCGTTCTCTTCAATTTCCACATCTACATTTGGCGTACATTTGAGATCGTCGTTTTGCTTACTTATGTATCACGGTCACTGCCTACGTTGTTTTCCTTTCGTTCAATATTCTGAATGACTCGTTTGGCATCTTTTTTAGCACTCTGACCTCCAAAGGTCCTAGTAAATGAAAATAGGGCAGGGAAATGTAAAATTAGCCAATATATTAACTATGACACTGGATGTGGATATAATTAACCAATGAAACTCAAACAATTTGAATGACTGATAGCCGAAAGGAGACCTTATATTAATATACAATGAGATTTACCCTCATCATTTCTCTATGAACATGAGTATAGAAAGATGAGATCCATTTCATTAATCAAAATCGTTGCAAAGTCTTCTATAATATAAAATTGTAAAAAAAATACGAGTATAACTTGAAAAACATGCTGCAACTTAATCCTACACGACCAACGGGTTGCAAGTCTTGGTCCTTCCAATGGATGTATCAACACGTGGTTCAGGTCCAGCCTCATTCCAATCGATTCAGGGCCAAATTTTAGTGGCATTGATACCCCACACACTCCTAGGCACCATAAATCCTGACACATCAACCAAAAATTGGGTGGAATACAATACCCATTTTGACCCAAACTTCTTCCGGTGGTTTGCCAATCGTTCTGGACACACATCCATTGATTCAGCCGTCCCCAACTTTAGTGAAAACTATACCCCACAACGCCTAGGTAGCAGAAATCCCGAAAACACATATTCAAAATGGGTAATAAATACCCAATTGACCCATAACTTCTTCCAGTGGGTGCCAATCGTTCTGGTACCCGTTTCATTGGATTCATCAGCGTCCAAATTTAGTGGAAACGACACCCTATTTGGCGGACGCCCAAAATCTCGAAAATCCCTTTTTCCAAAAACACATTTTACCCCTACCCTCCCCAAATGTGGTCGACGGGCTGAAATTTTGAGGACCCCGTTCTCGGGCTGGGAACAGACCCCTGACCCAAATTTCCGATTTTTAGAAAATTTTCTACTACAAAAGGGCGCGGTACGATGGACGGCGTACGGCTACGGCGGCGGACACGACCTTTTTTGATCAGGACATCATGAAACGTCCGAAAAATTTGTGAGAGCCGCCTCGGAAGTTGACCATTATCATGACAACAATAGGTTTATTATTCAAGGAATAACTTGAAAAAAGGCGCCTATATTAATCCATACAGTCGTACACACCGGTTCAATATGGTCATCCTTTCAAAGATTCTAATCCAAAACCGTTCAGAATCATCATTCATCAAAAATAATCTAGTTTTTCACTACTTGCTGCTTTTTGGGTTGTTGGTCCGAGTTTTTGTGAGCGTCTTTACACACCGAGGGACTTGATAGAAGTAAAATGGTTGTTTTATAATTCTGTGGAGTGGATGGGTCGGAATAAAATGAAAAAATGGTTTTGTCAAAAAACTTGGATAGCCATTAAGCGCGGTTGTTTGAGAGAAATTTTGGAATTTTCAAACCCACCATTTGATTTTTTTATTATTATTATTTTTTTTAATATTAGTGATATTTTTGAGATTTGCCTTGATGAAGGCATAAATGAGTGAAATCGTTGATTGGTTCATTATACGTTTTGCAGCCGAGCGAAGTTTCTGGCGTCATCGAACTGTTCGAACTGCTGGAAATCAAATCGGAGCTATGGGAAGAAAAGGCGAAGGAAGGCGACGAACGGCGGCGGGAACGAAGCCAAAGCGGAGCAGAAAGCGACAGTTCGGGAACGGCGTCGACGGCGACGCTCCGGGAACGAGAGTCGGCGTCGAGGGAGAGTGTTCCGTCGGCTCACGAGTCCGCGCCCCACGCCGGCAGCGGCAGTGAGGGAGGGCGGACGCCGGCGCGGCGACGTCGGAGCTCGTCGACTCCAGTCAACCTCAGCATTAACAGTCAAGACGTACCACCGTCCCTGTCAAAGAGGAGCCTTCGCCAGAGCCTAGTGACATGCAGGTACATTCTCATTTCAATTTAGTTGAACCCCCCCCCACCCCCCTCAACCTCTCATCAAGATTAAAAATATGATTACTTACTGCACAAGCACAAATCCAAAAAAAAAAAAAAATAGAAAAAAAATTGAAATTTTATTTATTTACGTGGATGGTCGCATGCATCTATAGGGCGTTTTTAACGTGTCAGCAATGTCCTACCTTGCCACTTTCTCTAGAGGAAGTGATTTGATTTTGATAGATAAAGGGGCATCCCCATCTGTTTTCGTGAAACGAGTGCAGCGAAATATTCGTTCACTGTGCACCTGTGAGAGCCATTCTTATAAAAGGTTAAATCCAGTCTCTAGTTAAGTAGATTCAACATTTTTTAAAAATTTAGATAAATACATTATAAGAGACCCAAAAAAGCAAAAAGATGAGAACTTTTCCTAGCAACCTAGGCAATATGGGGTGTTATTGGGATCGCTACATCTTTTATTGTTTTCTAGTTCAAAGTATTGGTAAGCAGTTCTGTGAAATCAAGCTGCAACGACCTTTTTGCTGCTGCACCCTCTTCAATTACGTTTCGAAACAAATGGAATTCAATTCAACAATCATTTTACATTTCCCAGAAGTGAAAACGCTAGTCATCATGAATCACTTACTGCCCTTGACTTGTTTCTCCTTCTCACTACCTCACAAACAAGCCTATAAATTTCAACCTAAACGGTTATACGGTTATAACGGTTAGTCCTTTGCGAAGATAAATTACAAACATAATTAGATAAGTAAGTAAATAAAAACCGTACCAAACGGTCGTAAAAAATGAAGAGCGTAAACATGATTGTTCTGAACAATTTAAAATTGACACTACGCCACAATATCGTTGAATATAATAAGTAAATAAATCTAAATTAATCGTCCGTAATGACGAGATTCTTGTAGGTATCACGATTAATATCATTAAAGTGCACAATCAGTTAGGTAATGGGCGATTTAACTGTCCATATTTATATCACTGGGTTATCTGGTGATTTGAGGTCATTTTAGACAATTTTTGAAAAATATTTCTCGTGATAATATTAATGAAATTTGACAACTTGGATTTTTCTGCTAAAATAAAGCTTATTGGCTGCGTGGGGGTTGAATATTTGGTCAAGCTGACCTTTTTGCGCTATAATTGTAAGTAATTTTGACGCAACGTCGTTTCTCTCTGACGGATCAACATCTTAAACCACTGATCTTCTGAAAGAAAAACCTAGATGTGGTTGGTTGTAAAATGAAAAAAAAAAAAGGAGCAAGAGACGTGTTTATTGGCCATTAAACCCTAAAAGAAGTCATCACGTATGGTCTAACGGCAATGCATCATCGTAAGAAGATCCATTTGTGGTAATAAAATACACTAAATAGTTGAAAATGTTAGTGTTTCTGATGATTTTTTAATATGTTGTCAAATTGTGTGGAAATTTGAAAAATATCGATGAGCCTTGATAATTGATCATGTTTTATTTTGCTTTTGGTAGATTTATCGCAGTTCTGAAGAGATTAAATTTTCATTTCCGATGCCCATAACGATCTCTTATTAATTTATTATTTTCTATTTTTTTACGTAGCCGGCGGAAAACCTGAGTAGCCGACCTAGCGATAAAGTGTTTTCGCCCAGAACGACGAAAAGTGACACCAATGAAGAAGAATCAACGCAAATGACTATTACTGAGCGAGCTCCACCAAGAATATCCGGCTACTCACCGCATTTGCATAAAAGAAAATCTCGATATATGGAGGACTATAGGTAAGATTTTCCAATTGTTTCAGTAATTGTAACGAAGATGAGTCGTTCGATGAAAAATTGACTAATGGCAGCCATTGTTTTATTTATGATGGAAAATAGGTGGTTGAATCTCTGCTGCTCATTTTCTCGAATTTTTTTTCTCACCCGATTTTTGATGGGTTTTTGATTCCTATTATGATGTATTATATTGTGTTTTAGGGTAAATTTTATCTGCTGCAAAGTCGAAAATGAGTTGAACTAAATTTTGAGTTTTTCGCTGTTGCAGATCTAGCAATTTAGAGTTCGACGACCCGCACAAACTGCCAGAAGAAGCGTTGGGACAAGTGGCGCCGGAAAATTACGTCGTAACGCCCCACCGAAAACGGCGCCCGGGTTTCCACAACGCGCCGGCGCAAAACCCTCCGTTTGTACCGTACACGCCGTCGTACATTGAGGAAATGGCGCTCCGTACACGGCACCCGCCTTATCTTCTTGACACCATCAAACCTGAAATCCTACGTCATTCGGGCGGAGAAAGCCATTCGGCGCCACCACCGGCGCCGTCACCGCCTCCGCGTCTTCATTACCCCGAAGCGCCTTGGAGTTCTTGGCCGCTCCCTCCGCCGCAACCCCCTTCAAGAAAGGAGGAGCCCCCGCCTATCGTCCCCCACGGTAAGCGTCGTAAGTATCGGCTGACTGTTCTCATTTGCTACTAAAATTACGCTTACCTGATTTGTGAATGATTTAACCTAATCCAGTTGTCCTTATTTGGCTGAATATTGAATAAGAACCGTATAAAAATGTGTCGTATTACTAATGTGAAAGTATGCAGATAGTCAGGCATATTGAAATTTATTCGACCCTGATGGCATCACCAACTTTATCATAACTTTAAAAAATATTGAAAAAAATAGTCTAACAATAGCTATTTCGTCTGTTATCGTAACGCCTTCATTCTTTAAGAAACTAAACCAGCATATCTTGTACCTGGTCTGGATTTTGTTGTGTGGGTTGGCCAGAATTCTCCGTATCAGGCGCCCACGGAAAACCTACTCTGTGAAGTTACCCTATCTACCTACCCAAGACTGATATGACTTTCTAAGAGTATTAGTGAAAACTTTGATATTGAGAATATTATTCAAATCTTCCAATGTTTCACAAAAAAATTTAAAAAAATGTCTTAACGAAATATTGAAGATTTTTGAGTGAACGATAACGAACAATTCGAACTTCGGGAATGATCTTTTTACAGAATTGGGGTTTATAATGATGTTATGCGTCTTTTATTGAAAATAATGGCCGTAATACTCCTAACAAAATCATTCATAGATTAGAAAATTTTCAAATTTATACAAAAAAAAATTTCAATCTGACTTGGAAAATTATATTTGGAGGCTACATGTGTACCAATTGTTATGTTGGTAGTGGGGGCTATTTACCAAGAAGATTCGTAAGTCAATTGCTCGTTGAATGTATGTTCAATTTATTCATGTTTGATTATCCCCTCGAGCAGTGTCCTGAATCTTAATGACGACTAGGAAGTGCCTACATGTTCATGTGCATTGGAGATAAATGTGTGTTATGTAAGTAACAGTGGATTATTTCTTTTGATTGTGCAGCCTCTGAAGGCGAGGAAACGACGAAAGCGCCCAGCAGAGAATACCGGTGCGAGTACTGCGGTAAGCAGTTCGGCATGTCCTGGAACCTGAAAACCCACTTGCGGGTCCACACGGGGGAAAAACCCTTCGCCTGCCGCCTTTGCGTCGCCATGTTCAAACAGAAAGCCCACCTTCTCAAGCACCTCTGCTCCGTTCATCGGAACGTCATTTGCGCCGGCGGAGGCGAAGGGGACACCGGCCACTTTAACTGCTGCTTTTGCAGCCTTACCTTCGAGTCTCTTCAGGAACTCATCCGACACTTGTCCGGCCCCCATAATAATCTCCTTCTTAGCAAGAACCTCCCCGAATGACGAACCACGGCCTCCTCCACCGAGAGGCCTCACAACCCCGTCGCTGACGAACACGCTCCCAACCCAGTGAAATTGTTCTCAACGGTTTTAAACTACCTATTTAAACTGAAGAAAATTTTCTTTTGAAACAAAAAGTGCCTGAAAAGGGATCATGATGTGATGAGAGTTACCAACGCGTTAATTATGAATTATTGTAAGATTTACCTTACCTTTTTTTTGTCTCCTTTGTTCCAATGTACGTCATTTTTCGTTCGTCCCCTCCATAAGGTAACCGTCTTCTCTCCCCCTTCCTGGATGAAGTATTATTAAAGTTACACCCTTCGGATTGTAAGTAATGAAATGGTTCCTTTCCACGTTTTCGTGCGCATATGTGATCAGTTTAACAAAGCCAAGACGTCGCTAGTTGCGATTTCGCTTTGTAAACTGACGCGGAAATTGGGACTCAATACGTAAATTCCGATAAATTCTAAAAAAAACGAGTTTATTTCACTTGTACCACTTATTCCATACTAATACGTGGGATTTTACAAAACGTGAACATTTTATCGAAGCCGTGTAAGTTTATTATTGAGTCCCAAATAATTTTCTCGTGGAAAATTATCGTAGTTGGTTATGAATTGGGAAAATTTCTCTACCTCTAAAACTTATTTTATAGTGACCGATGTAAATTATGGTATACTTAAGCTTAGTGGAGTATCGTCCGTTAAGATATATATTGCTACAGAATTCGACGTGACCTTTTGATACATTACCCTGTTTTATGTATTTTGTTTATTCAAACGAATTGAGGTTTTTGAGAGAGGAAAACAATGAAGTTTTGTTAATTGTTCATAAAGTTACTTTTTGAAATTAATCAAATTCTAACAGAGTTCTGTACAAGGTCACAAACAAGCGGAATATACTTTTAAATTGGAAGAAATTAATTCAGAATCATTTAGCGAAAATTTAAAGAAAAGTCAAATTTGGAAAGCTCCCATTGAGCGATTCTTTATACTGACCATCCAAAAGTGCCTAATACTACCACGTGAATACGATTTTTATATCTCTGCAGCGTCCAAAACTGCAGCAGCTGAAAGAAAATAACTGTAAATATTTCATTTATGAATCTTGCGGCTGAAAAACCCAACCAAGATGACCTGCACTTCACTTCTTAGCACAGTTTTCTCGTAGTTTAGCTCCACCCGTACGTTTAAAAGGGTAAAATTAATTTGTTTAAAATTAATCGTCCTGGTGACGAAATGTTTTCTAGTGCTTTACGTTTTCCAATAATTTACCTGTAAAAAAATAGCGACCAATTCTGCACATAAATTGAAGCGTAGCTTACAGCCTGTGATATTATCACAATAGGAAAATATAAATATGTATTAGACGTTGCTAGACATATTTATTTAAGTGTGAAACGAGGACGTATCGCAAGTGCCTTCAAGTTGGATCCAAAACATGATCGACGTATTCGACAATAAGTCATGAAATATTTATCGCTATGGGGATGATCAGATTGCCTACAATTTTTTCGATTTAAGTCGAACGTTAAAAAAAATGGATCTCATTCTACCTGTAACTACTATTTAAAATTAAAAAACCTCGTATACTGGAAACAAATCTTTCCACCTCTCCCTTAATTAAAGACATAGATGAAAAAGTTCCAAAATGTTCCGATCGCCTTAAAATGTCGAAAAATGTTCTTCAGCAATTTACCATTAAACAATTTCGTACGCCAATTGGAAAATTCTAAATAAAGGTGAATTAGTACAAAATTGTAAGTTCTTTTTAATGTGTTCATACCAGTTAAAAATTTACGTTAAATTAAAAAAAAATTCCGATTAACTTGTAAATATTATAAATAGTACTCTTGTAAGTTATTTGTAAATAGTATAATAATAAATCTTATTTTTTAGTTGAATTTTCACATTTTTATTCCAAGAAAGTTTAATCAAGCAACTCAACCCTTCCTCAACCCCATTCATTTTTACAATCCTACCAGCTCCAAATTTTGAGTGAAATCCAAGTTAAAAACGTTTTTTACATTTTTGTGTAGGTATATTATATATTATATAAGTGTTCCAAGTAGCATGGGCAAAGGATTAAATCATCAGCTAAGAAGCGATAACCCACGTCATTTGTCTACCACCCAAAGTTGAAAAAAAGTTGAATGTGTGGTGTTTATGGAATATTTCGTGTATTAAGTAACCATACTGTTATTTCTTCGCAAACCTATCAATTCCTCAAAAATATCGAATATTTTAGACGACTACAAGATACATAAGAAGCAAAACCCGTCAACATACAATTTAAAATAAAGATGGATATATTATGATTTATATTGTTGAGTTTGAGGGATGAAGTGGAAAGAAAACAATTGAAAGCGCTCAAAGAAAAGAAAAACTACTGTATAAATTACCAAAATTAGTTTTATGTAAAAAAAAAAAAATAATAATAATAATAATAATAATAATAATAAATAAATAAATGAACCATAATGAAACACATTCATTATTTTAGTGGAAAATGATATCCCATACGCCTAGGTTCTAGAAATCTCGAAAACACACATTCGAAATAGGTAGATAGGCACCCATTTTGACCCATAACCTCATCCAGAGGGCGCTAATCGTTCTGGGTCCCGTCTCATTGGATTCAGCGTCCATAATTTAGAGGAGAATGTTATCCCACACGCCTAGTTACTGGAAATCTCAAAAACCCACGTTCGAAATAGGAAGATAGATACCCTTTTTGACTCTTGACTTCTTCCAGTGGGTACCAATCGTTCCGGGACCACTATCATTAGATTCAGCGTCCAAAATTTAGTCAAAAATGATAACCAATACGCCTAGCTCGCCGAAAATCCATTTTTCAAAATACACATTTTGACGTGCTGTTGCTTCTTAGCCGACTAAACCATGCGTTGAACAATCTCAAAATAGTAGTCGAATCAGCTGAAAATGAACCGTAAATGTACAGAAATGGTCGATTTTGTACCTTTCAAGCATTACTTTTGAATAATTTCAGGTACGTACCCATGCTAAGAAAAGATAGAAAATGATTCATGCTAAGAGAAGATGGATGAAGGCGTTGAGAATAGATAGGGAACAAAATGTCGTATGAGTTACACAGAAATGGATGATATCTTCCTAAAATAATACTTTTTGACTAATAAGCTAATAAATTCGGATGTAACAGTTGTTTGCGAAAAAGACTATGAACTCAAAAATGCCATATTTTAGTTTTAATGACTGACCACCTCAAAATTGCATGGAGCAACTATATGCAACACTCTCCATGTAACTTCTCCTGACGCTCCAGCCGCCAGAGTGCTTTGCTGCAAACTATTGCAACTACTCATGATCCATGCTAATAGAATCGTTTGTCGGGTAGAAGACTATAGAAGATATCTTATAACTCAAAAAGTGGCCTCAAAACCGTTGAATTCGTATTTTCTTGTACAAGACCTCGTAAACACAAGATAGTATAGTCTAAAAAAAGATGGCTGGTGGAATATTTTTGAATATTGTTTCTCATTACTATTATTCCTAAAAATATAATATTTCACCAAATCTTGAAACCTCTAGGAATCTTTCATCAATACTATTTATTTTTGATTTGTGATACTCTTCAATAAAACAATTCTTAAAAAGCGGTGAAATAACTCAAAAAATATCAAAGTTGTAATAGTATCGTACAGAATATTTTCTAAAATGGGTCGCTGCTGATAACATTTTGAGATGTGATGCATCAAACGGAAAGATGAAACATCTCCACCCCCCCTCAGAAGGTCAAAACCCCCCAAAAAGGGTATGCAAGAACTTTTCGTACCGACAGGACCCTAAAATGCCAGCCTCGTCGAACTTGCATTGGCCTCAGAATATGTTTGGAGGGGTACCACATTGCTTAAAAGACAAATAAGTTAACAACATTGTTTCACCTGATTCTGAAGGCGTTATGTATAGTTTTCAAGCACCTGGCCTTCAGTGATCAACAGCAGAAGCGTGGGCGGGAGGCCCACGGTTCTTCAACCCTTTGTGAGGAAGAAGGGTTGGTTATTCCTCCCGACCAGGAGCATGGAGACTCATTCCAATGGATTCAGTGCCCAAAATTTAGTGGAAAATAATACCCCCCACGCCTAAACCGCCGAAAATCCATTTTTCAAAAAACACAATTTCACCCATAGCCTCCCAAATGTGGTCCAATCAGGCTGAAAAGTTTTAAGGACCAACTGAAGTAAGAATTAGGTCCCTGACCGAAACATCAAGTTTTTAGAATATTGAATATTATTATACTATACAAAACGGCATGGATGGTATTCTGTGTGATCCATCATGAAACATATTATACTGTCAAATTTCTGGGTCAATTGGAGAGGTTCACCTCTGCCATGATAATATAGGTTGATTATTCAAGGAAAACCATCCAAAATCAAGAAATTGTTACCTCTCAAAATTTGACATTTCGGTCAATGATTTTCCTCCAGTTTTTGAACCATTTCAGCTGGACAATCCACAAAAACGCTCAGTATAAAGAGATTTTTTGGGGAAGCTGTTTGATGGACTCAAAAAAAATCTTCAACAACATTTTGAACGCTGAACTATTCACATGGATTCCAAACCAATTTCCAATGGTAATTATTGCTTAATCAAATTTGTTAATTTTGCAGTTGTTTCAACAATGAACATAAAACTTGATAATTTACAACTATTGTAAGGGTTAACAGAAATAACAGTCTGATGGCAAACTAATAGTGCAGTTTTCCCCAGACATTTTGGTCAACTACAGTGAAAAGAAGATCTCAGTGTTGCCACCATACTTTACTCATACTTACAGGTAGCTGTGAAGAGTCCCCTTTCTAATGTTAGGGTCTCTAATCACCTTCTTGCATAGCTCCAATCAACTGCCTGACAATCCTCCAAAATTGGTAGGTTTATTACTTTTCTGTTTTGTTTTCCCACATCTGAACGGGTTTTGTGCAAAGTCGAGCTTAGTTACTGATGTGCCTAGCTGATTTGTCTTGGATTTTTGTAAATGCAATGACAACACTGTCACCACTTGCCACAATCAACCAAGATTTTTATTTTTAAATTGTCAGCTGTGAATCATGTTTATCCTCACGTTTCTTACATGAAGACGTCTCCTTCTTTCATCAGAAAAAAATCCCTTATTTGATGTAGGGACAGCACGATACACCAAAATATCGATACTGCTTTCGATACGATATTTTTCAGAGAGTATCGATACTCGATATTTTCCGATACCGATATTTAAAAAGTATCGATACTCTGGCATATATTGGCTCAAAGTATCGATACCACCGATACTATCGATACTGAGCAATATTTTAAAAACCGTCCAAAAAAATGTTCATGGAAAAAATATATGATTTTTCTTCTACCACAAAGGGAAAGGATCACATCAAGCAATCAGCTTAGGTACTTAATTTTTTACAAATATATATTTTTAAAAGCAAAGTTCAAGAAATTAAAAAAAGATGCTATTGCTAGATGATATTTACAGTACCTATATAAAATCACAGCTCAAAAACAGATCAAAAAAATTCTTCCTGGGGAACACTTCCCAGAAATATCAATTTTTGGAACAGTTTGGCAGAAAGCCTGTTCCTCGCTTGAGAATAAAGCGCCCCTGCCTTTGAAAAAAGCCGTTCAGATGGGACTGAAGTCGCCATCACAATATGCATTTTACAAGCCTCTTCGTGAAGGTTTGGGAAGACAGTCTTCATTTCCTGCCAAATTTGGATATGATTCGTGTGAAGTAATGGTGTGACAGGATTCCCGAGGTAGACTGTCGATACTCTACTAGTAATTTACTTTGGCTTATAATTACCAATGTATCGGCAAAAAATATCGATACTTCCGATATTTTTGTGAAAAGTATCGATACCGATATATTGATTTTGAGTATCACTGAGAAAATATCGATACAAATATCGGTTCCGATACCAAAAAAGTATCGATACTTCGATATATCGGTGGTATCGTGCCGTTCCTTGATTCAATGGTCATTTTCATATCCGAGCATCATGCGTTCTGCGATGGAAGATTTACATCATTATTTTGCTACTTCGGTCATTAGGAGCGACCTATGGAGTATGTATCTCCGCATTTCTCTTGGCATTTCTTGCCAGTTTCTTGAGCAGATAACTAGAAAAAGTCTTCCACCGAAGGATGTGATTCCTAGTTGAAAGGGCGATTCCGGTCGAACGAGGAGCGTCCCGAGGTGGACTTGACCTTAACGAGCCAGCATTGTGTGGAGGGTACGTACGCATAAATTCTGACGGTCGTTTATCTTCCAGATCGTAATCTGAAGCTGAACAGAACGATCCACTCCTCCCAACATCCATGCGCTCTTTGGTAGGGAAGTGTCTTGCAAACGAGCGGATTCCATTCAACGTCGTCGACTCGAAGGTTAAAAACCTCACGGTAGACGTACAGCCAGTTTTTATGGCTTTTATGGTTCAATGATGATGTGTCTGTTGCGTGAAACACATTTCAGATTATCAGCGTTCACTATAGCTCGTGTAAAGCACCAGAACAATCCACAAGTGCAGCGTTGTTTGTGAGTGCATTGACCTCCCTCGCCGAGGTTTCATTCTGAATATCATGGTCACAAATGAATGAATAATAGCAGACTTTGCTGACTTTTGAATATTTGAGCCGCCAAACCATTAAATTGCATTTTATTGTAATTCGATCAAAATATACGCGAATGTGTGACAAGGTGAGGGCCAAACTGGTGACCCATTTGATTTTGCTAGCCTTCGTTGATTGAGGCAGCTAAAGGAAATATAAAATGCGATCAACTTCGCGAATAAGCGTAAAAAACCGGTAGGCGCAGCTTCAATTTTGAAACGGCCGAGAGAAAACCGTTCTCCATAATAATTCCGTTCGTTCTTGAACCCCACAATTTGCTTCGAAGAACACGGTATCAT
Source organism: Cyrtorhinus lividipennis (assembly GCA_019603395.1). Lineage (NCBI taxonomy): Eukaryota > Metazoa > Arthropoda > Insecta > Hemiptera > Miridae > Cyrtorhinus > Cyrtorhinus lividipennis. The sequence goes on along the minus strand of CM034003.1, from coordinate 858,386 downwards.
TGAGGATTACGGAAGATTATCTCCAGCCAAGCAAAGGTCACAAAAAGTAGTACATCCGTTCATACATTAAAATATAAACAGTCCAGCAGAAATAATACAATGCAATGCTCCTAATCATTTAATTCTCTATTATTCTCTAACGTTTTGTTGTTATTTCAAGCCTTTATCGTGCGAGTTAGGGCTTGGATAAAATACAAATCGTAGGTTTTCCCAAGAGCCTGATTGGGCACTATTCAGTTAACTGAACCTATAAACCCATTGTTCAATACACAAATAAGTTGAAATTCGGCTTCCCTCAGCCAAATGATTGATTGGAATATGTCGCTAAAGACTCAGGTGAACTTACGGTCTCTCAACTCATTCCAAGCGTCATAAATTCAATAAAAGATGAACCCTCGCATGCCCAAGTCCGCCAAATTTGAAAACCCATTTTCAAAACACCTAATCTGACCCGGTCTAGTGAGAACTGATTGACCCCTCTCAATGTGTCCGAAAAATAGTGGAAAATGATAACTCACCAGCCTCATTTCGATTTTGGTTGGTTATTTGGATCCAGACATTTTGAAATGCATAAATCAGGGTTCATAATCCCTTGAGTAATCAACCAAAAAGAAAAATGTCTCCCCTCAACATTCAATTTTTACACTATTAGGGGGTTAACAACAAAACATTAGTGTCAGCGTAAGGAAACTATATTAGCATTTTAAGCGGGAGCCGTCCAGGGACGCCCTGCACGTCATTTTGTCTCTGTGAAAGTAAGAATGTTGTGCCACCCCCTTCTCGTACAGGGTTTTTTGGCAAGTCGGTGGCTTCAGTATGGAACCAGTTCTCAAACAAGCCATGTATGGTGTCTTCCCAACCATTAGTTCGAAAAATACTCCAAGTTACTCAAAACGCCTGATTCAACATGAGAACCTTTCTGGGTGGTAGGGTAGGGTAGAGTTTTACTGGTCCCGTACACCGAAAATCTTAAACATGGCACATTCTATATTCTGTTAGGGCTCAAGTTGTACCGAATTCATTTTCAGCTCGATTGCCCCAAACAGAGGCAGAGTAGGGGTAAATTTGGGAATTGAAAATGGTTTACTTTCAACGCTAAGCCGATTCAAATGAGTCCTGGACTCATTTCGCCACACTCCGGAAAAGGTTATTTTTAGGACTATAGGTAGGTACGGGTGTTTTAAATGGTACTACTTAAGTACTTGCTCTGACGATGAGTACGCTCTTTTCCAAAATAAGCACTAATATGAGTAATAATCTCATAACCGAGTGGCACTAGGGTACCCTCGATTTCCAACTACGACTGTGATAAAAGACATTCGTTCGCTGATAACAGAAATATTACGTCCAACCGCTTCCAGTGCACCCGTTCTGTTGGCTTGTAGTTACTATTTATTTGCTCCGTCGGAAGAATTTCGACCAAAGTCGACCTTGCAGCGGATATTCTGTAGGCTGAGCGAGTCGTGATTAGGTGGAGCTGTCCGTGATGGCTTCCACTAATCTCGCCAGTTCTTGCAACACAGCTTCGTGTAAAGAGGTTGAGTAACGTTTGAAAGATGAAAACGGCCGTTTTTACCAAAAACATTCTCAAATTGATCGTTTTTGGTTGGTTATTCCTTGAATAATCAACCTATGTTTTCATGATAATGGTCAACCTCTCCGATTCGGCTCAAAATTTTTTTCTGGACGTTTCATGATGTCCTGATCAAAAAAGGTCGATGTCCGTCCGCCGTACGCCGTCCATCGTCCGCGCCCTTTTTGGTAGTAGAAAATTTTCTAAAAATCTGAAATTTGGGTCAGGTGTCTGTTCCCAGCCGAGACGGGTCCTCGAAACTTTTCAGCCCAATCGGACCAAATTGGGGGGGGGGGGGTAGGGGTCAAAATGTGTTTTTTGAAAAATGGATTTTCGAGATTTTGGGCGATCTAGGCGAGTAGGGTGTCATTTTCCACTAAATTTTGGACGCTGAATCCAATGAAACGGGTCCCAGAACGATTGGCACCCACTGGAAGAAGTTATGGGTCAAATTGGGTATTTATTACCCATTTTGAATATGTGTTTTCGGGATTTCTGCTACCTAGGCGTGTGGGGTATAGTTTTCCACTAAATTTTGGACGCTGAATCCAATTAAATGGGTCCCAGAACGATTGGCACCCACTGGAAGAAGTTATGGGTCAAATTGGGTATATATTACCCATTTTGAATATGTGTTTTCGGGATTTCTGCTACCTAGGCGTGTGGGGTATAGTTTTCCACTAAATTTAGGACGCTGAATCCAATTAAATGGGTCCCAGAACGATCGGCACCCACTGGAAGAAGTTATTATTTACTTATTTGGTACATCATTTAACTGAGTGATATGTGCGAAATTGTCCCCACCGGAACTGAGTATGGTTTCGGAAGAATTCGACCCAAGTGATGCGCGGATTTCTGGGCTAGGCGTTGGGGGAGTTCCTGATGGCTTCACTAATTGCCAGTTCTGCAACCGCCAAAGAGGTTTAACGGAAGATAAAAGCCGTTTTTACCATTTCATGATTTTTAAAGGAAGTAACGTTAAACGATCAAAAATAAATCTAAAAAGTGCCCTTTAAGGACATTTTAAGAATGCACTCCGATATTATTGACACGATGATTTCTACTTTAAATGTTAAGATTAAAATACATTCAACTTTATTACATATATGTTGTAGTGAGAACTACCCTTTCTCGGTACTCTTCCTCTTGGTCACTAAATCCCCCTTCCTCCTGATAAAGGTCCATTGAGATAAGTAAATAAGAACTTGAGTAACTGACTCTATTGGAACTAAGGTTAATTTTAAACTGCATCAAGATGGAATTTAAATTAGAATTGGCACAAAATGGTAAGACAGAATAGGCACAAGGAATGAAAGTTTCCGGTTCGGTGAATTGATTCAGGCTTCTGGAGGAAAAAATACACGGCAAGGGGATGACCGCACCCTGCGACTCCCTCTTCTCCCCTTTGTCCATCCAGGGAACATCGCTGACGATGTTACTGATAGCCAGGCGCCATACATATATATTTCAGGAGGTTTTTTCTCCAAAACGTAAAAAGTTCAGCTGCACATCTCTCCAAAAAAATGTGCAAATTCCAAACAAAATTTGATTAATAATTGAATTTTCTGCATATTTGAATTGGGTAACACTCTTTATTAGACATTTGTTTTGCGAACAGCGTGGGTTAGAGGTGGAGAGTTTGAACATTTCTAGGAAAAGAGGTAAAAACATGTTATTTTTGGAAGACGTTCTGGCTTAACGGCTAAATTGATGTTGTCGGGAAAGAAATATTTCGTAAAATGCAATTTTATGTGAATGAAATGGAGCAATATGTTTATTTTTTTAGTATACCTAGGCGAAAAGGTCGGCTGAGAGAATGTTCAAAACATATTTTTTATCATGGTCTGTTGTACTGTGCAAAAAATTTGTTTTAATGCGATTAACAATAATTCTTACAAGGTCGAAATTATTCTTGCACGGTGCCCAAATTTCTCCAAAGACGTTCACGGGGAGGTTCACGACCGACATCTGAATTTTTTATAATAGCCGGGCTATTAGGCCTGGATCAACACCGCATCCTTTTAATAATTGCGTATAATTATATGACCGCGTGATCTCTGAGAGTTATAACGATGTTCTCGGCGGTCTTAGGAGGCAACGACCCCAAGGAACTTCGGGGAATTTGAAAACATCATCTCGTCGGAGAGATTCGATGCCTCTTTTTGCTCAAGTTAAGAGGACAAGGGGGAATTTGTGACGTCTTGCTTGACGAGTGAAATTAACTAGAAATTTTACAAACCAAAATGGTTCCTTACTATTAAAATTCTAGTGGAACTGAGTGGCACTTACGGACGATAATTTCTTGCTTATAGATTAGTACGTCAAAGTTGTTCGAGGACCAGCTTGTGGATCAAGGATGCAAATTATATCTTCATTGTCTTGGACCTCTCGACATTAACGGTTCGTCCTCTTACGGTTTATTATCTGGGACGAACTTTCACCGCGTTACTAATTAAATTGGCAATATACGCCACCGTTCCGCGAGCAGATAGGCAGAATGGCATTAGAAATTCACTGTTGTTAAACAATAGTTAGTTCGCCGATCAAAAGAAAAAAATATTAGGTAGAAGGCTCAATGGGCAGAGAATCCACAACAATGAGAAAGTAGACGTGCGTGGAGTGTCCTTAGTACGATACGGTACGTATTTTTACAGTTCCAACTACATTTTTATCGACATAATAAATATATTTATGTTTGTTTTGGAGTTTTCATGTTTTCAGTGCCGTAGAAGAATTTCTCACATCCAAAATTCTGCTTATTACAGTTTTGAGGTGGATTTTGCGTTGTACCCAACACAAATTTCCTTACATTTTTAATAATGTTACACATTTCCTAGTCACAGAAACCCGTCCATTATGAACGAATATCAATGAAATTGTCAAGCGTCTTGTGATAGTCGTAGAAATTCCCTTTCACATAATCAGGATTGAGTCAGTAGTTATCAGTAGATAAATGAGGAGGTCACATGGTCAGTAATAATCTTCCTGTGTTTACTTGTTGGCCAAGAGTTGTTTACTGTAAATGTTTCTGGGGGAAGGACCCTTTATAAAACCATCCCACGCATCAAAATTGCTCATGTAAGCAGAAAAAAACGGGTTTGCAACCAAATCCACGCCATTGTAGCTTCATATATATTCTTCTCAACTGTTACAATCCTGCTTCTATTCCAGTAGCTTGTTTTGGGCGCCATTTGTGACGGTTTTCAGGTTGGATTGCATTTGCACAGATTTGCTGCTCCTGAGATAGCTCGCCAGTTACTTGGATGGTCGGTGCCTGATGGTTTGGGTGAACGGTTCCAGCTTCTTCAAGATTGACAGTTCCTTCTGGAGTTCCGCAGGGCTCGCACCTTGGTCCACTGATATTCCTCATATTGATTGAGGATGTAGCCAGTGTTTCTGGATGGGGAGTGCACCAGCCCCAATCTATACTAACTCTATACTAATCTATATATCTATCTATCTAGTCTATTTGCCGACGATCTCAAAATATTTGCCGTTGTGCATGCTAAGGAGGATTGTGCTGCTCTCTAGGCCAATCTGGCAAAGTTGGGGAAACAGTACTGTGACAACCAACATTTTCTGGTTGTCGACAAATGCTTTGCTTCAACCTACACAAGAACCCATTGCATCTTGAGTCAAACGTACTGCATTGAAGGATAAGCTCTCCCAAGCCGGAGTGTGGTGTAGGACCTGGGAGTTCTGTTTACTTTCAGGGCACACTCGGTGGCAGGGCTGAGCAGGAGTTTGATTTCACCAAAACTAATTCTGGTGACTTTTCGTCTGTGGAGGCCTCTTCTTCGGTCTGGTCGCCCCTTTGTAGAAACGGCAGGATGGTGCTAGACCGAGTTCAGAAGAGGTTCTTTTGCCTCTTTCAGGTCTACAGTTGCGTTGGACATCCACAGGCGCAATACTAGGCTCACCAAGCAGACCTTTCAGACTGGTCCCGGTTCAACCAATTCTTCTCCATACTCTCTTGAATCACTGCCTGAATGTGTGGAACCTGGCTTGAGTATTTTGGCCAGTGAAAATATTTGTGTTCCATGTTTTGGTGAGTGATAGTTATTTTGATTATTTATCATGACTTTGAGCTTAAAACCAACTTTTTGATATGTTTATGCAGACAATGCTATTGTACTGTATTGGGCTGATAAACCCGTATTAACCAAAATAAATACATTGACACCCAGTTCTACATTTCTGCAGATGAGCACTGCTAAGTCAGCGGTTCCTGAATCTTATGATGTCAAAAGTTGTACAGGTAAGCTCAGAATGTAGGCAGGCTTCCCAGCGTCCCAGTTCTGGCAGTATTGTTGGTTGCTGCAGGATAAATGTAAAATGTAATTAATGAGAGAAAGCTTAGGGACGCAGACAGATGAAATTTGTGTGTCTTCTCATGAACCAAAGAAACAACTTTCCCGAACTCACCACTGAAGCTCGACGGAGTATGAACAAGATTCGCTTCATTTTTCAACAACTCTTTTGTATTCAAGACAATTTACACGTTGTACATCGGGCTATTAAATCAATTTACGGTAAAATGAAAAATACTCTTCGAAGCCCTGGGTCAACGTGTCTTCACGAGAGAAGTTCCAGATAAAAATCTCCCCAGGGAATCCCGTATTTGTGGAGTAAAAACGCCGGCGCTCTTCTTCGAAACTGGGAAGGAGACCAGATCTAAAGCGAGGCCCATCGATTCGAGCCCTCAAATCATGAAAGAAATCCGAACAAACCGGTTTCAAATACCTTACGAGAAAGAAAAAAAAGTCCAAAAAGAACGGTACGCGGTTGTAGGAACCGTAAGACTATTTTATTTTATTTTCAACTCTTCCCGCTCAAGTTCGATAATCGTGTAGGCTTTAGTATCCCGTATATCTCGAGCAATGGCGCTCAACCTGGAGAATCTTACTTCACTTCTCGTGTGGAGTAAAGTGAATCACTAGTTTGATGGATCAGAAAGAAACTTTGTGCCCCTACCTGTCAATAAATAAGATGTCTCATGCTATGGGCGTTCCGAGTAGCACCCCGAGTTCCCAATCGTCAATTTTGAATGAGTAATACTCATGGCGCACAATGACTGAATATTTAAAAAAAATTACCTATGGAGTCTAGATTAAAATTCTTTACAGGAATTGGTTATTCCAATCGATTCATTCCAAAATTAAATGGAAAATTGTACTCCACACGCTTAGGTACCCGAAAGTCTTGAAAAGCCACAACTGAAATAGGTAGATACATACCCATTCTGACCCATAGCCCCTTCCTGTAGGCACCAATCGTTCCGGAACCCGTCTGATTGGATACAGCATCCAGAATTTAGTCGAAAATGATACCCCACACGACTAGATCGCCGAAAATCTTGAAAATCAATTTTTTGAAAAATACACCTGTTATAGCAGTGCCTCTCATAGCTTACTTTTAGAAAATAGTCAACCAAAATGAATCCACAGCGTCACCAGTCTCAATTTCCATTTTATTTGTGGTATTACCGTACAGGAAACGAACTAAGGTGCTAATAGTCTAATTTTCCTGAAAGCTATGAACAAAACTTGCTTAAGCAACAGCGGTATATAATTATTCTAATCATTCAGATCGAGATCCCTTGGAAATCTGAGCCATTACAAGCTTAGTTCAAATTCAGGTTAAGTACCATATTCTTATTAGTCTTTGACCCATAGTTATTATTAGTATCATTAAGTTGTCATCAGCAGGAAAATGGCAAAAGCCATGAATGCTATGGTTTAGTACACCCAAATAAATTTCCCTCTCCTAAAGGAAATTTGGTTTTGTTGAGGTTTGAGGACAACTACCCAATCCTTGACATTCCCCTCTTAGCTAAGTGACATCATACACGAGCGTCATCTACAGTTGAACTAGGGAGGTCTCTGTTGAGTGCTGCTGTCGCGGAAAAGGTTGTAACCTCAAGGAGTCTTGTCGTTCGGCCATATTGACTTTGGTGCCTGGCTATAAAAGTGTTTTATATCTTCTTTCGAGGTGATACGTATTTAACGAGAATACAAGTATATCAATTCTATCCTATCATCTTCCCCAGGTTCCATTTAATTGAATTAGTAGTAGTTAAACCAATATCGCGTTATGTATACATCGCTTAGGCGGTTATAAATTCACTTCCACTCAAAGGGAAGTCCTTGGGAAGCATCTGATCATTTGCAGCGTCAATATTCGCTGGAGTTCAGTGAGATTGTGGGTTTATGAGTCTCACCCGCTCAGTTGTACCCGGCAGCTTTCGTGAGTAGAGAATTAAGGCTTTGAATTTTGTAATAGTTTAAATCGTCGTAAGAAGGGACGTGACCGAGAAGAATGAACGATATCCGAGACGAGACGTCGGTTCGAAGTGAAGTACTAGAACACAGCAAATACTAAAATTGGGGTAAGATTGAGCGAACCTAGGGTGGCGTTTCGTGGAGTAGGAAAGACGCGACATAAATCCATGGTAGTCAAGAAAATCCCCATTGTGGTTCCACGGGAACTGCTTATGTACGATGTATGTATGAAGGTTAGTGGACTCGGTCACGTAGATTCTAGCCAAAGATTACATGAACTCTAATCTATGATTCTAACTAGTGCAAGAGCTGTTCCACTAACAAATGAATGAAACGTCCCATAAAAATTAATATTAACGAAGGAAAATTAGTCGGGGGAAAGACGCTATGGGATGACGAAAGCTGGCCAAAACAAGAGAGTTTGAGTAAGATTAGTAGTTAATAGATTCTTGACTTGTGTAATCTAAGTGAAAGTAGAGTTGAAGGCATGTTTATGTTTCAATGCATGAAGCCCCCTACATTCGGTTGGCAAGCGCTGTGTCTGATTCGTTCGGATTTCAGGGAATAAAAATTGACAAGGCACGACGACGCAAAGACAGGACGCTGCTATGGGATCTCTGCAATATTTACTAACTAAATTTGTACCTTTTGAATTTGTGTTTGTTCTGGTTGTCTGTGCTTACAGGGAGAAGAGGAAAGTTAATGTCAGAAGGAATAGAACGCATCGAAAAACTGTGCAATGGAATTCCCAAGCTATCCAAAATGAAATTTATTTATTTGTAAATATGCAATTTACTAATACGCTGCCAATGTCGAATGCAAAACTAATTGAATTGACTCCTGTAAAAACATGATCACTGTAAGTAGGTAGTAATTATACAAGTCAAGGGTCTCGTGCGAGAGGTATGATCTGGATGAGTCCCAAGGTAACCCAAATAAAAGCGACGCGGTCTCCGAGGGATCATGTAATTTGTCCGACTCACCTGAAAAAGGTAGTCCAGCAAGCTTAGGGTTTAGGGTCGGAGTGCCCCCGTCCAAGTGGCCGTACCTGGGATAACGAAGGTACACTGGTACTCGTGCGTACCGTTGAAGTGCAGTCACCGGGGGTGGACAAAGTGGATACCTCAAATCAAATCGCTGTACTTACGGGGAAGAGGTATCAGACTGGTCTACTTTGAAAACTCGCGCAGAAACCAAATTGAAAAATGCCGGGGAAACGGTGGCTCACACGGTATCAATCCTGTCCGCAGTCCCTTCTTGCTGTAGTGGCATCTTTCATGAATTCACCGAAGGCGATAGGTTTTGTTCTCATGTTTTGGAAAAGGGAAGGATGTGTGAGTAAATATGATATTCCAGAGACGCGACGAGTCTTGATTGCAGATGGGGAACAGAGCTATCTAGCCGGTACTCACTGTAAGCAATGTAAGACCAATGGCGAATCTGGAGTCAGAATTTTAAAGTGTAAATACACAGAAATTAAATCGTTAGGAGCAAGTCGCACGTCTGGCTCAAGTCTTAGTCTGGCGATCACGCAATGATGTGAACTCACATCTAACTAGGACAGCTTTGGGAACCATTATTAATTGCACGATTCTGAGAAAAATATACAGTTTGGCCACTGAGATATTTATGCTCTACTTAGTGCAAGGTAAATGGTCTCAATGCCTTCCTGGGGCAAGAGCATAGCCAGATGGATAGGGGACGGACGTAAAACGTAAAAATAAATGAATTCCCAAGTACCAAACTCATGAGAACGTGGAAAAAATGGTTGATCAATCAACCCAAAAGTAAGAAACTAACCGAATTAAATCAAATTGGATCATGAATGAATAATATCACATTTCATGGATGTGGAGAGCATCCTCAGAGGAAATATTTGCACTATCACAAAAAGTCAAACAACTGCAGTTAAGAAAGCATGTTCTTAAAATAATTCTGAGGAAGATGAGGAACCAAAGGGGATGTAGGATAAGACATGTATGATGATCCTCAGAAGGATGCCAGTTAAGTCAATATAGTGTAAGAGTGGAACATTAATAAAGTGCTGTGTTCTAGGAAATGTGACTAATTTGTGTGGGTGAAGATAAACATGAATTAAACATAGAGGTTAATACTCTGTGTAGTTTTGCAGGAAAGTAATGGTGGATAGCAAGACGATTCAGGCAAGAGAAGCTAAATTCAGGCAAGACAAGCTAAGTTCAGGCAGAAGGTGATGAACAGGTTCACGCAGGAAGTGGTAAGGATGTGACCAGAATTTAGTGCGCTCATGGACAATACAGCCGAGGCGGCTGCCACTGGAAGACTGGGTAAGTTCCTAGACTTACTTACTTCTCCTTAGAAGAATTCAGAGATTGATCTTGACAAGCAAACTGAAAAGTAACTCAAGAACCCAGAGAAGAAAACGTGGCTGCAATTATTCCATCTGTAGAAGACAGAAGAGTATATTCTTCGCCCTGGATGTCGGAAGTTCAATGAAACACAGGACTACTCCCTCTGGCGCGGCGTTCTTTGAAATGTAGTTGAGCTCAGCAGATTGTTGGCACTTGTTTGACCCAGACATCAGAACAGTCACAACTACACCAGGGAAGAACTCAAGCAGATGAAGAATTATGTGACACTATCTACTACCTAATTACTGTACCTGCTTATTAACATTATAGAGACACACCGACGATGGTGAGGCAAGAAGATGGCCCAAGAGAGATGCTTCGAGATGGACCAAGCAATGGACCCCACTATTACTTGGACGCAAATTTACCCTGAGATAAGAATATGTGAACATGAAATTTGATCCAAATTCCAAAACTGTGATGGATATCATCAACTGCTCCGCAATTGGTGAGGCCTGTCCTAAACTAAACTGGATGCTCTGAAGACAAAAAGCCAAGAATGGCTGTTGGCACCATCAAACAGATGGTGTTTTGAATTGTACTCTGCTATGGACAATCACAGGAGGAGAGTTATGGCTCTGGATCTGGAGGAGCATTGATTGGCTACACCTGCGGTCAAGATGAGAAGAAAAGGAGCAGCCATAGCAAGCCAACAGAATGTAAGATACCCATATAACCATGTTACGAACGACCATATGGACACTTCGTGCAGAGCAATTTGGATTAGCGGTCTTACGCCTTGGCCACCTCGTTCCTTTGCCACTTTGTGAATGAGCTACAGACCAAAATGCAACTGATGAGGCCAGTACAGTCAAATGGCAACAGGCCCTGCTATTGCTGGGAGGAAGGATGGAAACAAAGCAACCCCAAGAAAGGTGAGAAGAATGCAATCCACAAAACAGATAAGAGGAAGTCAAAAACCCCTGCCCAAGATCACATGGTTGTGCTCAAAAGTTTGAAACTAAAAGCCAGAAGCCGTTGGAAACTAAAAGGGCAGACCTGAGATAGGACTCTAAACCAGAGTCAAGTCTCATGAATGATGAAGATGAAGGTGAGTCTTCAGAAATTGACTCCTATGTATGCAATGATAAACTATGGTACAAGGTACTGCTACAACACAAAGAAGAGGAGGAGGATTTGGACTACAAGGGATATGGTCCAGCAAGTTGTACGGTTTGGAGTAACTCTACAGATCTGGAAATTGACGGAGTAGGGGACAGCGGTTTCTACTCTCAAACATGACAGTGAGATGCAACTAATTGGCAGAAGAATTACAACCATTCTGAAGGAAAGACAACATGAAGGAAAGTTTTAGTGGGTCTCCTTTAACCTGCCAGCACCACGTGAACTGAAACTGAAACTGCAAGTACTTTAGCAGGCAGACTCAAATTGGAGCTTGGTCGCTGACACACAGGAGGACAGCATGACTTGCAGTCAGGGGTGCGGCAGTCCAAGCAGACTTCAAGTGACTCCACAAAGAGTTGGTTGTAGAGTCAGGAGGGAGAGAAACACCGTCAAAGCAACACGATGATACAGAAAGCCATTGGCAAGAGGAGAGTTCGACGCGACTTGAATTCTGGAATGAAGATGGCGCTCCTGAGATCCTAGTAACTTTAAAGAGAGAACAAAGGGATAGGAGGGAGTCCTTGAGAGAAAATAAAGGACTCAAGGCATTAATGAATGACCCATACCTCCAAATGATACCTGGAATTGGCAATGAAGTACCTGCCAGAATTGAAGAGCATCCAATTCAAAAATGACACATTTGATTGCCCAGGGCAAAAGGAAAAAGACAGCCAAGTATTCAGAAAAGGAATAGATCGGAAATCCCGTTTACAAGATTCTACTCAGATCTAATGTGACCAATTAAACCTCAAGCAACAGGACCACAAGCAAAATATATAGCGACATTCACGGACGATGCGACAAGATATGCCTTTGCCTACGAACTTGTAGATAAAACAAGAGTTAAAACGGTACTAATGTAATGACTCGAAGATGGACGCAAGATAGCTGATCCAAGCATGATGGTGGCAGAAATAAGGCCAGAGGCTTTGAGTACAAGATGACAGAAATGAACTCGCTATTGTTCAGAGAACAGATCGCATTAACAGTGTGCAAACCTGCGACGCCTCTGCACAATGCCACTGAGAACGACTGAATCTAGAGCTTAAGCAGAAGATATGGTGAACTTAATTTTATCAGGCATACCAATGAACTTCTGGGCTCATGCCATATGATTTGTGTTGAATGATTACAATCTTCTAACTCTACTTGTGGATTCAGAACGCCATATGGAATGGCAGTGGGTCGAGCGCCGGTTCTGAAATACCTGAGAAAGTTCGGATGTAAAGCTTTTGTTCTGGACAACCTGGCAAAGCAGAAATTAAAGTTTGCTCCCAGAGCTCACCGAGTATATCGGTTAGATTGGGAAGAGACTGGCTATGTACTCTGACTGGAAAGCAAGAAGACTATAATTTGATCGAATTCGTCGAAGATAAAACCTATGAGGACTTCAACACAAGGGAGACGCACGTCCAAGTGAGGCAAGAAGTAATTCAAATATATAACATTAAGTAAGAAGGAAATAAACAACTGGAAAAAGAACAGGACGCAGAAACAGAGGAGCAAGAAGAACTACGAGATGAAATTCCAAAGAAAATTTGAGTCAAGGCAAGATAGAGGAAGTACAACTTCTTCGAAGAAACGAAGGCAAAACATAACTTGCCTAAATAAAAAATTACATATTAAAAGGAAAAATAAATAAATGAATAAAGGCAAAAGCAAACCCAGAAACCAATAGCTACGTTGAAGCAAGACAATGGACGGAAGCCATTAACCAGGAATTCCAGGCGTTGGAACTATGAGACTTCGAAAATAATCCCGCGATCCTAAGTTTCTTTAGGGATCAGGATTATGGAAAAATGCTGGATGCACAGAAGGACGTTGGAAGTTGATGGAACTACAAGTTTCCGAAGCAAGCTGATTGTAAGAGTATGAGCTGCCAGAAATATATACGCCATTAGGTGGACTACCTAACGTACGATTCATGCTCATAGTCGCAACGTAATGTAATCTATAGTAGAACTGAAATAGTTTCCTGAATGGCTTGTTGGATGAACCGATACCTATGTATAGATGTGCTGGATGGTTTCTGCAAGTACCTGGAAAAACCCATCAATTGAATAAAAAAAGAGTGTACGAAGTACATTGGGCTTTATATGGATTAAAGGTAGCGCCCAGAAGATGGTACAAACGATTCCTGGAAGTAATCGAAAGACGACCTGAAACCATACGAATTTCAGCCATACCTATTTGTATGGAGGAAAGAAGAAAGATTGGCAATCATGTTGCTGCACATAGACAACATTCTCTCCGCAACCAACTTCAAAAGAAAACCGGGACAATTTTAAGTAGTAGAAATCGTAATTCTCAATTACGGACCTGGAGGAACCAAAGAAATTCCTAAGTCTGGAAATTAAATGTAATAGGAAAGAGAGGACGATGCGAGTGCACCAACATTCATGCTACAGCATTCATGTAGATACCATTTTGGAGAGATACAATCCAAATGGCAGATCTCGGGAAGAGATACCCATGATGAGAAAGATGAAGAAAGGGAAGAAGAAGGAAGTATGATGAGATGCCTTAAAAGCATTCAAAACAGACAAGCAATTTTGTTGCTTATGTGCCTACAAGGAGGAAGCCAATTGGATATTGCTTGAGCTGTAAGCATTCTCAGCAGAAGACAAAGAAACCATACGGAAGAAGACCTGGAGAGCGGTACTACGAGTTATCCAAAACCTATGAGGAACCAGAGACGTTGGACTAATCTACAAGGGAAAAGGAGAATCTCAGGAATGCTATGTGGACGCATTGCTCGGACGTCGAAGATGGTTACTCAACAACAGGACTAGTGATAGAATTATTTGGTGACCTAATAATGTGGAAGGCTCAGAAGCCAAACCACATAGCCCTCTTTTTAGCAGAAAGCGAATTCGTAGCTATGAGCTGGCATGCCTCAGAGCTATTAGCCAAAGTATACTAAAATTAGGTACCTTTTGCACCAACTTAGAATGAGGATTCAAAGCCAGCCATAAGATTGGCTGAAACTGATTACTTCTAAGCATTGAAACTTTTGGTCAGTGTTCAATTTGTTCATTTGAGAAGAGTACCTTCAGGGCAACATCAAAATTCAATAGATTTTTAAACAAAATAAAAAGGCGGATGTTCTGATCAAACCATTGCCAGAACAGTTTAATTAAATTTTGAAATATAATGATGTAATGAAGTATATTGAATATTTGATATTGTGGTGAATTCTAAAATTTGTTCTGTGTTCTAGGTAATCTGATGTGGAGAGCCCTAGCCTGGTTAAAAACGTGTAAGACGAATAAGTAAGACGAACGTGGAACGAAGTTGTGTAAGACAGAAAGTTCCTTGGAGGAAAATAATGCAGGAAGAAGTCATACAGATGCCGAATCTAAGTTATGTATATAGGCTTCATGGGTGGGCAACCATCAAGGTGGTAGCACATCAGGAGCAAGATTTTCTTGTCTAGAAAATGTTGTACATAAAACCAAGTTTATACACAGTGTGTGATATGCATCCTTTGTTTCTAGCACTTCAAAGGTAACACTGGTGACAGAGATCTAGTTCGACAGTTCCAGAGTCTACTGGACTACGGCAACAGCTGAGAATACGAGGATCTCCGCTGGAGCAGCAGGTCCACCAGACTCACAGGCGACGCTGGACTGATGGCTGAGATCACGAGACTCGTCAAGGAAGCAGCTGAACCTCAGGCAACGTCGCGACAACTGGAACTACATGGATCTTCACAGTAACGGCAGGGTCAACCAGAATCAAATTTAAATCTGGCAGTTTGAAGAACTATGAAACGGCAGGGTCAACCAGACTGAAATTAAAACCTGGCAGTTTGAAGAACTAAGAGACTGTAGCAGTGATCAGCAAATCAGAATTTGTGGCAGCAGCTGAGTTTTGTGCCTACTGCAAGTAACATTGAAGTGCATTGCCTTATAGACTGAGGAATCAAGCATTGTGCAGTTGGGAGGGAGTGTTGAGGTTTGAGGACAACTACCCAATCCTTGACATTCCCCTCTTAGCTAAGTGACATCATACACGAGCGTCATCTACAGTTGAACTAGGGAGGTCTCTGTTGAGTGCTGCTGTCGCGGAAAAGGTTGTAACCTCAAGGAGTCTTGTCGTTCGGCCATATTGACTTTGGTGCCTGGCTATAAAAGTGTTTTATATCTTCTTTCGAGGTGATACGTATTTAACGAGAATACAAGTATATCAATTCTATCCTATCATCTTCCCCAGGTTCCATTTAATTGAATTAGTAGTAGTTAAACCAATATCGCGTTAGGTTTTCCATTGTTTTATGATCACAGAAGGCGCTATATAGGGTGCTATTTACGGCTTCAGCTTATTGACAACAAAAAGTATCTCCAGGACTGTTCTTTTTAGACATTTCCTATGCGAGTTTTTACGATTTATTATTTTTTTCGTGTTTGACGTCACTGAAACGGTCATAACTCCCACAATTTACAGAATAACCCCAGATTTGAGAACATCGTTGGAAGGACTGTTGAATTTCTGATTGATTCCTCAACGTTTCCAATAGTTGAGTACTGGTATTCATCCATTTAGCCTGGAGTTATGAAATGAATGGGAACTCGAAAACGTCCCCAAAATACCAGCCTACACGTTTCTGTCAAGCTTTGGCTGCTGTGCAACGCGGCCTGCTCCACTCGAAATATACTTTGAGTGCCATAAGTTGACAGTACAGTCACTCTCAGTAATCTTCCACCAGCACTCTTGCGATTTTTTAAATTTATTTTACAAGTTCTCTACGTACTTTATGCTAAAAAATAAAAATAGCAACTACAAACACGTTGGAATGCATGGAATACGAAGTAAAGAAAAAAGGAAAATCGGTGCATACGGAAGGTTTTACGGTACAGTCTATTAACTACAGCTTAGACCCTAATGACCGAGGAGTTAATAGCTGTAAATTGGCGGAAAACAAGGCCCGTGATTGCTTCTATAACAATTTTGAACTTTTAAAAGGAGGCCGTCGGAAGAACCGACGCTACGCCGGATGACGTTATTATCCTTCAAAAGGTAAAATTCTTCTTTCGTTAAAATTGTGGGAAAAGTCTCGGAACAACCCCGCATGTTTTATTAACGAGTCGATCCTTAAAGAAGTGTGCGGTTGCCATTTCAAGTGACGTGCGGCGAATGTTGAATTATATACGAACCTTAACCCTTTCAGAAGGCTAAGAGGTCCCTCACCTCAGACGTAGGTCCATGAACCAAGGAGAACATCCTATTGCATCGCCCACAATCAAAGCAGCGAGTCGGAGGATTCCTTCGATCATGTTAATGACGGTAGAATGATGCGATTCGTGTGAATACGTGAAGAACTCAACAGGCGCGATTGAGTGTGACTTTTGCTGTGAAATGGACAACACGGACGCTGAAAAGCTGCTATAAAAACTAACTGTGCCCTTCTAAAATTAAACTATAATTTAAAAACGCTGCAAATTATTCCGCAATGATTGGTTATTCTTTGGAGCAAGATTACGAAGAATACAGTGAACGTGGAGTGTCCCAAACCCATCTTAATGATTTCAGCGTCCAAAATTTAGTGGAAAATGATACCCGATTTCGGTAAATATTTCTAATTTGTTCCACTTAGAACGTCATTTTCATACGATACTCAGAGAAGTTATTCTCTGGTTCTCTCATCAGTCCGACATCGGAGGGCTGTTTATTGAGAAGAGAAGAGAAAATACTGGGAAGAGTATAGGCTGTTGTCATCCCGTACGTAATGCTCAACCTTTCTTTCGGGAAGATGATCACTGTGGGTCACAAGGGCCTCGGACGCTCGTCGTTTTTTCTCAAAAATATTTCCGTCTTATATTTTACAGTACTCGCCAGCGGGGTGCCAGAAGAGCTGATTAGAACGGTGCTCTCGGCAGCCCGAGGGGAAAAGAAGGGAAGGCCCTCCGACCAAGGCCCTGGCCCAGGCCCAGGCCGTTGGCCTCTGATGGCCCCTGCAACAAGACCACGACTTCCCAAGACCGGTCTCCCGGCATTGACCCTCCTCGGATGAGTCGCCGAAGCCGAGAGAAAGGGTAGCAGAACCCACTGCGTCTCCAACCCTGGCCCTGCTCATCCAAACACGGAAGCGGTTTATTCCCATTTAAAGGGCTCACAGCAAAGTCTTTTCTGTCAAACAACTCGTCAGTCAGTCACAGGCTGCTAAGCCACTCGAGTCAATGACAAAAAATCAGGAGCTTCGTGTTACGTCTTCCCTCATCGATTTCACCCGACGATTAATCCTTCAGAAAATTTACATAAATATTTCCACTAAACTCGCTCCGCTTCTCCGTGTTCTTCCCTGAAATCCTTGCTGATTTTTGGCCAATATTCCAATTTTGCAGGAAACTACGTTTTGAACCAAAATGTCCAACCAAAATGTTATGCATGAAAAAATAGAAAGATTCTTTCGTGATTCATATGAATTACACATCTTTAGCCCGATCACGGCCCATGAGAAGTGAAAATGAACAAATTCAAGATGTTTAGATAAGAATAATCAAATGTCCGTCTGCCGTTTGCCGTCCACGCTATTCATGGTAGTAGGTATACAGTTTTCTAACAATCTGAAACGTTGGTCAGGAACACGCTTGTGACTCTAGTCGTTTCAGTCAGAGTGGACTAACTGGGGGAGAGGGGGTTGTAGTTGTCAAAATGTGTTTTTCGAAACGTTTTCGATATTTTTGACGATTTAGGCGTATGAAGACATTACTTTCCACTTATTTTTGGACGCTCAATTCAATGGCACGGGTATCTAGCCGTGTGGGGTATCATTTTCTACTAATTGTTGGACGTTGAATCGATTGGAATGAATCCAGGGTACTCCACACACTGTTTTCTCCAATTTTCTCCATGCTCCTAATAAGAGGAATAACAAACCTCTGTGAAGGAATTCGCAGCGTTTAACTATCCTTCATCATAATTGCCATACTCATTTTTCTGCCAGCCCCGCCAGCATGATCATTCGCAACGCTCAGTGATATTGATTAAACCAGCACTTTGGTTTCAAAACTGAACTTTAATTAAGCTACTTAGATATATGTAATATAATGAATTAAAACAACAAAATTTATTTTATTTAATAAAATAAAATATTATTAATTGCTAAAAAAAAAGGTAATTTATTTTACTTAGAAGAATTAGAAGAATAATAAAGAGGAAATGAGATTTAGGAGAAATAAATTCCTGTCAACCTGAATCTAAAACATTCATATAATTTTTATATTTAAAAAATTTTAGTATAAAAAATAAGATAAATTTAGAAAAATGAAAAAAATAATAAATAAAATAAATAAAGATAAAAAATAAATGAGGAAAGAATTGAAAATATTGATTATGTTTTGTATTATTTTATTTATTTGTTTCATCTTCTTTAGTGAAGTTAATGACCCTTATATTTCACTACTTTTTTTTTTGGCTTATTTGGCTAGGTTCTACCTAAAAGAAGTACTTATTTTTTGTTTCACACAAGTTATTGCTTACAGAATAACTCAATCATAATGAAGAAGGAAACCAAAGGCCTTTTCTAACCGGGCGATTGGTTCTGTGTCCTTTTTCTCAGCGTTGGTTGTATTCTTGAAAAAGGAAAAGGAACAATCAGGAAATAAACCAAATTTGATCCAAAATGGGTATCATGTTGATCAATATGACGATCTATATCAATCTCATTTTTTTCCTAAGACAATGATATTGACGTGTTGCATTCCACGTACAGGTGTTCAATATACTATTTGGAACTCTTCATATGTGTTTCGTGTTTGTGATCAGACGGCGGAAGCCTCTGGCAAAGTGTGAAATTTTCGATTCGCATCGGAATATTCCGAGAGAAAATTATAACCAACGTCTCACTGAAGATCGTACGAAGGCTGCAAATGACCGTGAGACAGCCGAGTCTTCAACCGACCATTGCATTTCCACCTCGTGGCCACCAAAGAAAGTGAAGATGATCGCCGGAACATGGGAACCTGTCCCTGAGCTCTAATGGACTAATGTGAACGAACCTAATTCCAGCAATTACCCATGGCCGCCAGTCTTCTCGGTATGGAGATTCCCCCTTTTGGCGTGGCCCTAATAGGTATAATATTTCCTATTGCAACCATCCTAATGGAGAGGCTTGAAAAACCTGCCTGGAGAATATCATAGCTTCGTCTAAAAATAGACACGAGAAAAGAGGATTGATTGTTATTCAGACCACACGTCTATTTCACTTCTCGTCTCCTGTGTTGGCCTCTGTCACACCAACTTGACAGACCCCCAGGAACATTCTGAATGGAAAAAAGTGGAAGGCGTCAAAAGAACGCACAAGTGCTATAAATTCATGATCAATTCTATTCATTAATCATACGTCCTATCCCTGCACCTCCCGAACAATAAATGTTGAATGTGAATAATCTACAACAACCTTTGTTTTCAGGTTCAAGGTCATGGAGAATCGTCCATTTTCGATTGGCCTCAATATGTTTTTTGGAGGTTTCATCATGTCTTGAACGAATCAGAGGGGTTGGTTATGCCTCGGACCAGAAGCATGGAGAATAATGGTGGAAAACAGTGAGTGTGAAGTTATAGTCAATTCACCGTCCAAAATTTAAAAAATGATTCCCCACACACCTAGATCCCATTTTTTTGAATAAACGAATTTTTTGTAGTTTTTGGTAGTAGGCAATTTTCTAAAAATCTAAATTTTGGTCAAGGACCCATTTCCGGTTTTAGTCGGTCCTCAAAACGTTTCAACCAGATCTGAGGGGAAGGGTATTGGTGGGGTGGGGGTATGTGACAAAATGTGCTTTTGAATAATGGATTTTTGACATTTTTGGCGATCTAGGCGTGTGAGGTATCATTTTCCACTAATTTTTTGACGCTGAATCCATTTAAATGGGTCCCACGCCGATTGATGCCCACTCGGGGTGGGTGCGGGTCAAAATGGGGTTCCTTCCCACCTATTATGAAGGTGGGTTTTAGGGGTTTTTTGTTCCTGGGCCTGTGAGGTATCATTTTCCACTGAAAAATGTTGGACGCTGAATCGGTTGGAATAAGCCCGCGACTCTCACTGTTTTCCCCATTATCCCCATGCTCCTGTTCCTAGGAATAATCAACCCCTGTGAATGAATTTTCAGCGTTCTTCTCATATTGCAACAAGTGATTTATTCCTCTGTTGTGGCTTGAGGTAATTAGTAATTAAGTATGCTAACACAATTTGATGAATTATGCTTTTTGTTTTATTAAGGACATGGTGAATTAACGGTATGTTAATGAGACATGTTAAGGAGGCAGTAGCAGAATGGAGACTATTTAAACTAATAATGGAGTCGTCTGATGGGTGAACCTAAGCTTCGACCGTTCACTGGAACTGTTCTTACATCTTCAATCATAAGTACGCCAGTACCTGAAAAAATTAAATTGACAAAAGAGAGTTTTTAAACTTGGGTAATTTCTTCATCGGTTCCGAAGCCCAAGCCCCAGGAACTTCTGCTATTCATGAACTTTATAAATTAATATCGCCATCACTAATGAATATTTGGTAACCGGGAATGGTTCACAGCCCTTTTAAGGGGTATTCGAGGAGGATACGAATCCGTAAGAGCTCTATCCAGTGCGATCTTGGGACAAACAATGTCCGCTGAACTAAAAGAGGACCATAATATAGCTGCATAGCTGACGTCAACGTCTTAAGGTAAAATGATGACTTTAGTAAATAATATTAAACGTGAATGGTATTGTTAGCTGAATTTATCGAATGATTTTAAATTGAACATTTTTGTTCTATGACGACTCGATACTAAATCCCCTTTACTGTACTTGGTGGCGCAACAGGTTCTTCGAGGACTCATCTGCTCGAATTACACAATACGCATTGGAGATTTAAAACGGAACTCCTATTCATCCGGAATAATTAATGATGCCCTGAACTTGACATCGTGCCCTCGAATAAGACGATCCTGGTCTTATCTCGTCGTTCATCGGCTCCCGCTAGCTTCCACTACGAGGACGATTTCTTAAGTGAGAGGAGTGAAGGATGTATGATGTGTTTTCTGCTTGCATGGGCAAAACAAAGTTCATTTATTTCCAGGCGTCGTAATATCGAGAATTGTAGGAAACAGCACTTTTGGGTGCACCCCGTACATGTATGGCAAGCGGCAAATAGCGACTAGACAGAACTTGGCCTTCCTCGGTGTCGCCGTAAAATGGTGTTGAATAATATTTTTCTCGCGAGTATTTCTAATAAATCCACCTACTGCTCCTAGATAAATTGATATCCCTCCTATATGAACGTGTTGCATAGCGTGGTTCCTCCTTGTCATCCCGGCGCTCCTCAAGAAATACCTCGCTTTGCTGAAATTCTGTCCAAACACTTGGTTCCTTCGACTGTTCTGAAGAAATACATCTCCGTGTTGAAACGAATTAATTTTTTTCAATATCAAGTCTCCTACCCAATCTAATACCCATAACCTCCTACTGCCCCTGGATATGTACGAAATCAAGAAGATTGAAGTAATTCACCTAGTAATCTGGTGTTTAGGAGACTTGATATTGGAAAAAATTAATTCGAAATTAAGAATTAATTTCAACACGGGTATGTATTTTTTTAGAACAGTCAAAGGAACCAAGTATTTGGACAGAATTTCAGCAAAGCGAGGAATTTCTTGGGGAGCACAGGGGTGACAGGGAGGAGCCACGTTCATAAAGAAGGGTTATCAGCTGAAACCACTGTCTTGCTGATGAGTGATAGTAAACTCCCGAGCGTAAAGTTGATAATCACAAAATCCTTGGTGGCGAGCAATCTACCGGAAAAAAATGGGAGGACTCCTTCGACTTCTATTTGGCACTCGAGAATTGGAATACTTTCCCGATTGGACGTGAAGACCCGGTCAGCAGACCAACGAGTTATATTACGTACCATTAATCCTCGAAGCGCACTGCTGGCAGGTATTCGAAGAAGAAAGGTAAAAGATCCAATGTTGATGAAATGGTGAAGAGAATCTTCCGTCTGGTTGAGGCGATCAGTCAAGTTGAAGGCCGTGTGATTCACCGGTATCATCATCAAGTTTGACGGCTCTAGGCAGAGTGGAAGATGAGATCCCGAGTTGATTGCTTCACCGCGTCATTTGGTGCGTCTCAGTAGTTCCCCGAGTTAATCGTCGAGAAAGAGGTTTTTGACTTCTCCAAAACGTTTCGTGAATCAGGTGGCCAACCTAGCACGTTCACTGACAACAGTAACACGATCGTGGAAAGACAGAGGCGAATCCAGTACGAATATGCAGATCGATTGCAGGAAACAATTGCGGAAAGATAGCTTTCATGATTACCCCAACGCCCTCGCAGAAGGGATGGGGTTCCTATTTTGCCACGAGTATTTTTCAGGATATTTGATATTTAAGGGCTTTAATTATTGGTTCTTTGGCAATATTATCAATGTTTTAATGCAAATATAGCCGCGTATAAAATTTATACAGATGGCACAGAAGGAAGGATTTGGGGTACTGAGTGATAGCTTGGCACGTCATAAGTCAATTTTGAATGGGGGGAATGAATGGGGACTAATTTGAACCTCGGACCAGACGCATGGAGATTCATTTCTTCAACATTGGGAAAATGGGAGAAACAGCGGGTGTGGCGGGTCCCGGACCCATTCCAAAATTTAGTGGAAAATGATACCCCACACGCCTAGGTACCAGAAATCATTAAAACACACATTCAAAATGGATAAATAGGTACCCATTGTGACCCATAACTTCTTTCGGTGGATGCTAATCGTTCTGGGATCCATCTCATTGGATTCAGCGTCCAAAATTTAGTGAAAAATTATACTCCACACGCCTAGATTGCCAAAAATCTCGATAATCCATTTTTCGAAATGGGAGAAAATTGGTCGATTCTGGTCGATAACAGCAGGGTAAGACTAAAAAGATAAGGGATAACAAGCCATCTATTTCTCATTTCTTCACTCTGGCCGATATACTGAAACCAATGGTGTCCCACCTTTCATTGAAATTATTTAAGGTCACAAAAATTGCAAAACCCACAGAAGCTGAGCCACAAAATTATAAATAGCTCAACAAACATTATCTAGAAGTATTGTTATACACGTGGCAAAATATGATTTTTTACTCTGTGAAACTGCATAAAATGCCCCATAAAATGATACTCAACAAGAAAATGATATTCAACTCGCCATGTCCTCGTAATTTCCGAAGAAAGTAAGCCGTCAGAGTAAAAGGATCGGTCCTGAAAGCCTCCTGAAAAAAGCAGGTCAAATTGACTGAATTGAATTGAAGATCTACGGTACTTTTTCAAAAAGTTGCCTCAACATTCAAAGCAAATTATCTCTCTCTAAACAGTTTTTCACAATATCGACGAATCAGCAATCGGTTTGCTTATAATGTAATGGATCTTGA
Source organism: Cyrtorhinus lividipennis (assembly GCA_019603395.1). Taxonomy (NCBI): domain Eukaryota; kingdom Metazoa; phylum Arthropoda; class Insecta; order Hemiptera; family Miridae; genus Cyrtorhinus; species Cyrtorhinus lividipennis. The sequence continues at coordinate 834,625 of CM034003.1, read as the reverse complement.
AATATATCACAAGCCATTCTCAAAACAATACAAGCCACAATGGCAAGCGAAGCGCTTACTATAGAAAGTTATCCGATCACACTTACAGTATCGACGATGAGAAGAACCGGGAAGTTATCGTTGTTTGCACATTCATTCAGCATTTTGGCGTGACACACTTACGCGAGATTGAAACGTGTTCAGTGATGTACGACTGAACGATCTTTGTGAATACTAAGAGGCTTCCGATCTTCACTGTAGAAAGCTAGTACGGTCGACCAGTAATTGAAAGTTCTGCGGGTTACATCAGTTCAGAAGAGGGCTTATCATACGTTTGAAATTGAATTTTGACTTACTTTTGCATAGCTAAAAATGAAATTAGTGACAGATTATTATGAGTATTTCAGATTGTTATAAATTATAGCACATTATAGCTTTGGGCTGTAGATGTGAAGTTGGTTGTACAGCGTTCTTAGAATACGAAGGGTTTACTGCAGTTTAATCACATTGCATAAATTCAAAACGCTGCAAATTCTTACACACGGGTTGGTTATTCCTCGGACCAGGAGCAAGGAGACTCATTTCTTCAACATGGGGAAAATGAGGGAAACAGTGGGTGTGGTGGTTCCTGGACCCACTCCAATCGATTTAGGGTCCAAAATTTAGTGGAAAATGATACCCCACACGCCTAGGTTCCAGAGATCTCGAAAACACACATTCGAAATGGGTGGATAGGCACCCATTTTGACCCATAACCTCTTCCAGTGGATGCCAATCGTTCTGGGACTCTTTTCTTTGGATTCAGCGTCTATAATTTAGTGGGAAATGATACCCTACACACCTAGATTGCAAAAAATCTCAAAAATCCATTTTTCGATATTTGTTACCCTTACCCCACTCAAAAGGTTCTATCGGGTTTAAATGTTTCGAGGATCAACTAGAGCCAAGAACGGACCCCTGACCAAAATTTCAGATTCTTAGGCGGACGGACATTTGCTAATTATGATTTAGACACCTTGAAGAGAATACAGAAAACAATTTTGGGGCAAATAGGATAGATTGACTTTTTTCATGAAAACATTGGGTTGATTATTCAAGGAATAACCAACCAAAACGAACGAGGCAACCATCAAATAACCAGGAATCAAGTCGGGCAGGGTGGATTGGAGGGTGGTTTCCACCTGTCAACGAGGCAATCCTCTGTAAGGGCGCCATCGTGCTGCCAACGTGTGGATTGTTGAGGTTATGTGGACAATCTCAGCCCAGAATCTCAAACAGCAAACAAAGCAATACAAGTTCAATAAACTACCAAATGCGTAGAATTGATAAGTTCGTATTTTTAATCGACGCAAAATCGTTTCTGAGTCATGTTATCGAGGTCGATTCGTGGTTAACAAGGAACCGAGGACCGCCGTGACTCACCTATAATTAATGACAATTAGAAGAAAGAAAACGGGAGAATTCTTCAAAATGAAAGAGGCTCGTGAAAAAACTGGGTCTGGAGTCGGTTGTAGAATTTCGCAGGAAGAGATTAGCATGAATTAGAAGGTGGAAGCGGGAGGCCTAGAGATCGGCCCCTCGGGCATCAACGGTTTGTACTAACCCAAATTTCTTTCGGCCAATAAACTTCGCGGGAATCCAACACACTAACAACGGCTTTCGCTGACGACTCGCAAAAGACAAACTCTCGAATCAGATCCGCAACCGTTCGACGAGCGGAAACTCCAGATGGGAATTGGAAACCTCTTAAAATATTCAACTGCTTTAGAAGAGGTTTATCATTTTTGAAATACTGAAATAATTACTTGGATAAATGTTTTAAACCATTTCAATCCCATTTTAAAGAAATGAGTGTTTTAGATTTGTTTTATTATAATACGTAGCACAATACAATGTTGTCCAGCCTTCGGTCAGTTGACATGAAATGGCCATCGATAAACAACATGATACATCACATCGTGAACTGAAGTCAGAATGACAAGTTAAATCACCAGCCAGGAAGTTCTTAGACTTGCGTTTGTTCATTTTTTCGAACTGCAGGAGTTAGAAGACAATAATTTTTCTGAGAGGACGGTTTTTTTGCGGTGAATTCAGCAAAAATATATCTTTCCATTCTTCTCTGATTGCTTCTCTTGAAATGAATAAATAAACAGCACAAGACAGAAAATTGAAAAGGAAAAACAACGAAAATGCAACACTAAGCAAACAGAAATGTCATCAAAGAACTCGTATGATGCTAACGGAACATTTTGGCTTCGAGGGATGGGTTCACTCAAAAGGTAAAACGAAAATGATGTAAGGGAATGAAAAACATTTTGGACTCTAGAGTAATACGAAGCTGAATATGAAAATTTATCAGGCAGAGTCAAAGAGGACTTAATTATTGATGAGTTTGTGGTCGAATGAGCAATCAACCATCTTACGGTGCATTGTAGGATTATCAGACCATACCTCCATATTTTACAGTAGGACGGACAATCGTGCTGATGAGAATGGCTCAAGTGAATTTCACAGAATGTGAGAGAATCCATCATGGGAAACAGCATAACGACCGTATACCTGCAAAACCTCGTAAGTCCAAATTTTCCCAAAAGTAAGGTTTTGAGGTTTTTTGATAAGAGTAGCCTTACTCTCAAAAAAGTCTTAAATCCAAAATCAAAAATCAAAAAACTCAAAACCTTACTTTTGGGAAAATTCGAACTTACGAGGTTTTGCAAGTATAAGGTCGATATGTGGTTTTGTTTGGTTATTTCATGGAAAAGCGTCAACCTCACCGATTGGCCCCAAAACTTGTCAGTTTTTATGAAGTCTATATAAAAAAAACGCTGCAAATTTGTTCACAGAGGTTTCTTATCCCTCGGACCAGGAGCATGGTTACCTAACAATCGATACAGCGTCCAAATAGTGGAAAATAATACCCCGCACGCCTAGATCGCCAAAAATCAATTTTCCGAAATACACATTTTGACCCTGTACTTGACTTTCTGCAGGAAAATATTCAAGGATTAATCAAACAAAAACCGTACGCCGTTCACTGTCCACCGCGTTATCAATAGTAGTCATTTTTCAAAAATCTGATATTTCGAAACAGGGAACCCGTTTTTGGCTCGAGTTGGCCTCGACTTTTCGAAAATATTGAAAATATTTGTTTTTTGCATTTGGAATTGAATTGGAGTAGGCAAGTAGAGTATCATTTTCCACTAAATTTTGGACGCAAAACCCATTGAGGTGGGCCGCTGACCGATTAGCGCTATTAGAGGTGGGTATTGACCAAAATGGGTGCTGATCGTATCAGCCTACGCATATTTACGGACATGCCTACCTCCAGTGAATAAAATCCACCAGCCTATTCTACCTCCCTCAATCCACCAAATTCTCGATAGAAGGTATTCAGAGTTGGAAAAAACCCATTACGAGCAATTTGCGTCACTCCATTGTCGTTAAATTCAGCCGGGATAATGATTTGAGGCCACAAAATCACATAAAACTATATACAATTAAGAAATAAAATACGCTGCAAATACGTTCACAAGAATTGGTTATTCCTCAAACCAGAAGCATGAAGATTCATTCCAATCGATTCAGCGTTTAAAATTTAGTGAAAAATGGTACCCCACATGCGTATTTAGTATAAACTCGAAAATCCCCTTTCCTCTTCCGGTGGGTGCCAACCGTTTTGGGATCCGTCTCATTGGATTCAGTATCCAAACTTTAATCGAAAATGATACCCCACGCCGTTAGTTTGCAGAAAATCTCGAAACCCCCTTTTTTGAAAAGCGCATTTTGGTCCCCAAATGATTATTTATGGAATAACCCCAACCAAAAGGACTCCATTTTGTGAAAATGGGATCGTGAGGCAATAAGGTAGGGTTTGCAAGAGAGAGGTTGCCTTCCGTGAGATAATATGGACAAAATATTGGAATAATGAATGAATGAATGAAATGAATGAATGAAGAGTTTATTCCGAAATAAAAATGAATACATGGTCTTCTATAAATAACATGGAATATACCTCCACAGCCATAGGGTGTGACCCTGTGCGGCGGGGGGAGTTGCTATTTCATAAACTAAATGATATTGCCAATTGACAAAAATGAATTAATTCAAATACCATCGAGTCAAAACCGAGACTCAGGATACATATATGCTAGAAATAATTCCATTACATTTTTCATAACCCACTGATATTAGCCAAGAAAATATTTTTTTCTTGAAAGCAGTGCGGGAGAAGTTTAAAGGTAGTCTCATATCTTCAGGCAAAGAACGAGTCAATAGAGGCTTACTGTAGAATATGTGTTTGGATGTGCTCCAAAGACGGGATTTGAGCGTGGGGACAACGGCTTGGGAAGTTAGTCGGAAATGGTAAGGAGTACTCTTAGAAAAGTTGAAGAATTGGGGATGTTTATGGAAAAATGAAAGGGCAGATTTAAGGTACAATTGCTGGACAGAAAATACTTTAGCGCAATAGGAGCTAAATAGTTTTAGGAGAGAACAATGGTTATAATTGGATTATAATATTGCGTCTTTTCGAGTTTCATCAGTTAATGCGGGAGGCAGCAGCTTCTGCATGTGATCATTTCATTCATTTATTCTTCTTCCATAGTTTTTTTATGTCGTTCTTGACGACCGTCGATATCATAGTGGAAATGGCCCTTCGGAAGCATTCGCCAGCCGGCGATGGAAGCAGCGAAGCCCTGGAACGCCGTCAAGTCCGCGGTAGGTGGCGCTGAGGAGGAGAGTCTATATAAGTGAGCGCCGTCTACAACTCCAGACCAGTTCTACCGAGTCCCACGTAAGTACCGCATCTCTTTTTTTCTCAAAATTTATAAAATGGTATCATTTTTTGTTACTCTGCTGCCTTTTACAACGTTACAAACACCTTTTCCCTGACAGTTGTTGCATTTAAGATTTTCAATATTCAAAGACTTCTTGAAGCTTAATTTTTACTAAATGATAATGTAAACAACTACAATTTATTTAAGAAGACTTGAAACTATAAAATCCACATATTGTAACATACATTCTCGAAAGAAGGAACTCGATTTTACAAAATAATAATTTATACTACTAATTAAATTTATTCGTTAGTGTGGATTTGTAATTACTTAGCATTTCATTGCTTTAAAATTTATCTCAGATCAGAAAACCCTTCTAAATGTCATTGTCATTTAGTTAGAACCTGTGGGATCCAATTTCTAGAATTATGATAAATAAATGTGGTCAAAATCCTTTTTGGGATTCACCGTACTAATCGCTCTTCTTCCACTTGAACCCCCCTCATTTAGAAAAGTGGGAAAACATTTAATTTTACCCTTTTCTGGTTTTTGTAGAGTCTTAGAATGAGCCCATTCTTTGACGACCTGATCAATATCAACATGAGAGCGCTAGGGAACTCAGATTAAACGTATGGCGATGCATTTCCCTGAGAAAAATTTTCGCTCGTCTGCTGATCTTTTCAGCGACTATTTGCGCTACTTTTTCGCTCTTTGATGTCGCCCTGAAGGCATTTTAGCCTTCGTAAAGTCATGCGTCATACAAAAATCTTGTAGGAGTACAAATAAATTATTGCTTGCGTGTGACTCTTATTGGACGCGTGAAATGCCACCTCCACTTATAATTTAGCACAATGACATACGAGCGAACTGTCAGTTTGAAAAAGTTTGCTCAAGAATTGCGTTTAATTGCCAGCGGTGAAAACGAGTCGTTAGATACCGTTAAACGACGGGCCCCCTCGTTAAAGTCCCTCGTTTATCTCAGGACGAGATCATCTGGGTAGGGAGACCCGCATAACAGGTTGGTCATGAGTTACTGTATCGTGTCATCCTGGAGCCCCCAGCGGGTAATTTTCAAATATGTCGGTGCCTTGGAACCAGATGCCAAATTTCAATATAATGTTATTTTTCCAAAGCCTGTATTATATATGAGAATATGTTTTCGGATCAAGAGTTCTGAAAAGTCTCCCACATCCTTTCCAAATAAATTAGTCATCATGGTCACCAAAGTGCAGTTAATTAGCTCGCAATCTCTATTCGGGAATGAAGTTGAGTTAATTAAATAATACTAAATCCAGGAATATCCGAAAATGATTAATTTACACCAATTTCACCATTGACACGTAAGAGCGAAATAAATTTTGGTAGAAAGAACGAGTTTGTCATGAATTTCGGATGTTGTGAAGGAATGAACAATCAGCAGAAATAGCGGTTATTTTGTCAAGAAATTGTGGAGAAAGAGACTTTAATTACCATCAATATGATAATAAGAAAGGTTTGGGGATGAAATTTGGGAGTAGGAACGAGTTTGTATGTTAGGAGAATGAACGGGTACTTCCATCAATAGTAAGAGCAGGAACGGGTTCTTCCATAACTTGTGATTGTGAGGAGCGGATTCATCCATTAATTTTATGTAGAGAAACTGGTTCGTTCATAAATTATCGAACTAAAAACTGGTGGCTTGTTAAATTTTGAAGGCTGGATGTGCGTCTTTCATTCATTTTATGAATAAGTACTGGTATATTCATAAAACATAGAAAATAGAACGGGTCTTGTTATCAATTGTTGGAGTAGGAATGATTTTTTAAACTATAGTTTAAAGTTGGAACGGGTTGGTCTGTAAATATTATGAGTATTTATGGGTTTTCAATTATTATTAGGAGTGTAAGCCGGTTTTTCTATGAGTTTCAGGAGACAAATGGGTTGTTCTATCAGTACTGGGAACTGAAACGGATTCGTTAACTTATGAGTAGCAATTGGTCACTAAATTTTACAATGGTGGATGGATTAAATTGCGTCAAAAATCTTCAAGCAACAGGCATTTTTGAATAAAGCACGATGGCGTTTTTTCGGAACCAAAGAGATACAAGCAGGAGTGCCACAAGGCAGTGTATTTGGACCCATATTTTACCTGCTTCACACCTCTGGCTTACCCGAAACAGAACACAATACAAGCAGTTTCCAAGCTCAATCACTATATCTACAACATTCAGGGTTGGGCGAAGAGATGGATAATCAGAATGAATGAGATGTGCATGTTGATTTCACGAATAACTGGATCAGTGTGCCAGCCATTCTGGATAGCAAGCACATTCCAAAGAAGCTAAATATCTAAGAATTATGCTAGACGCCTACGACAAGAAGAAAAATGCTGAGCTTACAATTAAATTAAGGAAAATGTAATGGCTGATGTGTCGAAATTCAAAACTGTCAATCCACAATATGCTAAAATTGTACAAGCCCTAAGCTTAGGACAAGTCCACAACTATGGGGGTGCACTGCTCAGAGATTATTCATCGCTTTTAAAATAATGTCATACAATGCTGCATAGGTGCATACAGATATTTTAGAAACGACAGACTTCACCATGAGCTGCGAATCGAATCCGTAAATGAGGTCATTTGCAGCCATGCCAACCACTTTTTGAGGCTTCAGGATCTCGTCAATGAGGATGTCGTCCGTCATACGTCTGTCATAAAGAAAAACTAACCTGAAAACTTGATTTTGTTTCAGAATGAAAACGCACATATCGTTAGCTATTATTTGCGTGATGGCTGCTGCCGTCCGAGCGCAAATCCCTGGAATTGGCTGGTGTCCGGACAAAAGGGCAATGGCCGGTTTCGACATGGACAAGGTGAATTTCTCACAATTACTAAACTAATTACAAGTTAGTGTAGTTGATTAAAGTATTGAGGTAGATTGTTTATGTACCTACGATGACGTATTTATGAACTCAAATTCGCGAAAAGAGGAGAAGGCCAACTGATAAGTTGGTAGTCACATACAAAAATTACAATCTGCGGTATACTTAAATGTTATTTTAGCATAATATGCTATTTCATTCCCAAGTTGGTGGGTGATAATAATAAAAAATAATAATAATAATAAAATAAAATAAAATGAAAAAAAGAGAACGGTGAAGATCGCGCAACCCCTCCTTCAACTCTGGGCGGTCGTGCGTTTTTAGCATATCAACGAGGACCAGTTTCACCCAAGAAATCAATCGCCTCTGGTGGTAAAAATAGAAACTAACTTTAAGAGAGATCCACCCAGTTAAAGAAGAAAGGTCACCAAGGGCCTCTAGTTAGGATATACTATATGCTTGAGGGCGCAGCGAAGGAGATCCTAAGTCCTTAGATCTCTATGACCATAGACTGAATGTTGATTATTATTTCAATATTTTAGCTAAAGAAGGATTAATTCGGGAACATTACCATAGAGTTTCCACTGTTATTACCATTGTTAGATACGTCAATTAAAAGTAAAAGTCGAATAAAACCTAACAAAAGTTGGCATAATCCCAACCTTAATCAGCAAATTTCAACGCCTCCAACTGACAAAATCAACCGGACGTTTAAACTTATCTTTATCAGTTTAACTTATCTCTGTGCAGTATCTGGGCACGTGGTACGAGGCCGAAAGGTATTTCACCGTCCTAGAAGCCGGAAGCAGATGCGCAAGAACGAACTACACGAAAGCCGCCGACGGAAGGATTTTGGTCACGAACGAAATCACGAACCGACTGTGAGTTATGAATATAATATTATGATAATTTTTTCATAAATAACTGGGGCGAGAATTTTTCATGATTATTTGACCATAAACTCCAAGCTCTTCAAATTTTGAGGATCCTATTGAGGACTTGTGAACTTTTAATTGTACAAAAATATCCATAATCAATGAACTACGCCTTTTTTTTCTCAGGACGGGTATCAAGCGAGTTCTCGATGGTGAGATCAGAGACATTCCCAAAGGTGGTGTTGACTTCAAGATCAACGTCAAGTTCTCCAGTCTCCCATGTAAGTTGACTATAGAGGCACAGTAGTTTCTTCCTTAAAATATGAGTTAATTAAAAAAAAAAACTCTTAGGTAACCTCCTATAATTCCTAGCTAAATATGTGATCTTTAAATTTTTCTAAAAATAGAGGTTTGTACCCTCAGATGGATGAATATTTTTTATAATTACATTATGAAGAATAAAAGAAAATAATTCAACAGCTAAAAAATGATAATAAAAGTTTTTTGAGTCAGTATTATGACCAATTTCATCATTGTTCTCATTGTCTACTTATTATGGAAAATTTTATTTATGAACTTATTTTTCTGTTGCAGTCCCCATGGAGACGGAATATATCATTCTTGACACGGATTACGACACTTACTCTGTGGTTTGGTCGTGCTCTGGTCTCGGTCCCATTGTCAACACTCGTAAGTCACTTGAACTGTGAGCTGTTAATGGCAGTGGATTAATTGATTGATCGATTGACTGAGTCACTGTATTGTTCTGACCGACAGAGAGCGCTTGGGTGATGACCAGGGAGAGGCTTCCTCCCGGCACCGTCCTCCAAAAGGCCTACGCCGTTCTTGACAAGCATAAGATCTCGAGGACCTTCTTCGTCCGCGCCGAGCAAGAAGAGTGCAACCTTGGAGATCCCCAACTCGTCTCTCCGGACAAGCAAACCACCCATCACCACAGGAGCGCCATTGCCGACCCCGAGGCCAAACCCGCCGCCGAGCCCGAAGCCGCTCCCGCCGCCGCCCCTGCCGCTTCACCTGAAGCTGCCCCGGAAGCAGCTCCAGTCGCCGCGCCTGTTGCCGCTCCTGAAGCCTCGGCTGCCGCCGCTCCCGCTGCCGTCCCGGCCGCTGAACCCGTCGCCGTCCCTGAAGCCAGCCCCGCCGCTGCTCCTGTCCCCGCTGCTGCTGCCGCCGCTCCCGTCATGATGGAAGAGAAAAAACCCGCCCCCGCCATCACCGCCGCCCCTCCCGCGTCCCCCGCCCAGCCCATGGAGCAACAAAAGAACTGAACCCTCTCCACTCCGACAATCAATCTCGACAAGCTTTAAATTAAAAATCGATTAGTTTACTTGTAATTTATTAAGTCCTCAAAATCTATTTTTAATAAAACCACACAAAAACCTAAGCCCCGAGTATTCTCATTCCATCCTGATGAAATACCATTTTGCCGAAAAACGTGTATTTGTTAAAGAGAGAGGAGAGCGAGAGAAATTGAGAGAATTAATTCTTTCACATAAATGTTTGATTGTTTGAAAAATTTTCGATTATATCGTTATAATAAGTAAGATCACTTCAAAATAGGCTCTAAGGGGGAAGATTACTTAACTGAAAAACACATTTCACCCCAAAAGTTTCACAACTTTCACTTCGTCAAACTCTCTCAGGTAAACATCACAGACGACAACACGATTAGCGAGTTAGTGTTACCCAAACACCACTCTCTAGTTCCCCTTTTCAGTGCATAGGCACTGAACGTTCGAGCAACATTATTTCTGATTCCGAATCCCATTCTTGAGATCCTCTAAACTACTCTTTTTCGCTCTAAACTGTTGATTTTATTCGTGATTTTTCAGTAATACTATTTCTAATCGAGCGAAGAACCAGCTTACATTTACGTACTTATTTGAAAAAAAAAAAAAAAATGAAAATCATAATGCCCAAAGAAAATGAAATAAGACTGAAAAACTTGAGACTTAAGCGTTTCGAAATTTTGTTGCTCTTAAAAAATATTTTGAGTAAGACAACTCAGAACTGCCAATAAATTCGTACTTCGGTCAAAACTGTTGGCAAAAGTGGTTTAGAATAATTCAAATGATGTTAAACCTAAAGTAGGGGCACTTCTTAAACGGTTAGTTTTCGCAATGGTTCAACCGTTTCAATTTCGTCTCATGAACTGCACCTTTCTAAACTGCTAGCGAAAGCTACGCACAGGTTTAAAGCAATCCAACTGCGATCACTTGAGGAAATATTGCGTCAAAACGCCCCCTTCCATCCACGAGTTGGGATTCCCTCGCGACGAAAGTTGGTAAAAGGAAAGGATTTTCGTCAAGTGGGAGAGGAACTTCGCCGATTGACCTAGTCTGAAGTCCGTCGTAGGAAGGAAAGGGAATTTCTCTCTTCGATGACCGGCATTCAAGATCAAGATCTTCCGAGTTGAAGACCGTCCAAGCGCTTACTTTCACGTAAGTACGTATTGACTGTATTACTAAATGAAGCCTAAATCGGCTGTAGATTTCAGATTGGGAACGTTGCCTCGAGAAATTATACAAACGATTTGACTAAATTAGAAATACTTCATACAAGAACATATCCTGTTCCTCGCAAAATCTAGCATAGGCAGACCTATCTCCCTGTACCAACTTACATACTTTCTTTTAAATTTATTTACCTATAAGATTTTTTTTGTTTTCTTTGAGAGAAGAAAAAAAGACCCTTTGACGCAAGGTTAAATTATCTAGAAAAATGGGGGAGTGGCGGGTCCCAGACTAATTCAAATCGATTTTAGTATTTTAGATTTTAGAGGGTCCAAAATTTAGTAGAAAATGATACCCCACACGCCTAGGTACCAGAAATCTAGAAAATCCATTTTTCGAAGTACACATTATCACCCCTACCCCACCCAAATTTGGTTCGATCGGGCTAAAAAGTGTCTAGGACCAACTAGAGCTGGGAGCGGACCCAAATTTCAGATTTTTAGAAAATTTTCGACTACCAAAGTAGGCGTGGTACACCTTGGGGGACGGCGGACTTTTTTGATCTAGACACTTTGAAACACCCAGAAAAAAAAAAAAAAAAAAAAAAAAAAAAAAAAAAAATGGGCCGAGATGGAGAGGTTGACTAAACATAGCTTAATTATTCAAGCAATAACCAATAAAAATGTATTCACTTAAAAACATGAGCCATATTTGCCCCTTACATGAATATCTGACGACAACTGCACCATTAGTACGCCAAGTCCCGCTAGACCTCAGCACAGTCGTGATAAGGTGATAAGGCCCCATCCATTATTACTGTTAGCCCTTATAATGGTAATTTGCTCTTGGGTAGAGAATAACCATTATACTTCTTGAAAATATGATAAATATGCTCTTAGTCTTCTAGCCATCAATAATAAATTAATTTATTCTACTTGAGAAATAAATATTCTGTTCTGGTGCTTTTTACCAGAGAATGGGTGAACTTTTTTTCATTTGAAGTTCTATTTTTTCAGCCAAACTTTCAGGAGATAATTTTTTGTCTATACTTAACTACCTAGTATTCCTTTTTGTTCTGTGATTTTTTCAATAACAGTGAAGTAAATTCATGATTCCTAAAAACCATTTAAATAAGCAGTCAAAAACAGTAAAGTGAAGTGGTATTGTTTTCTAAATACCTTTAATACTCTATTTAGGGAAATTTTAAGCGCAATAAATTTATTCTACTTGGAAAATGACTCCAGAGCACAGCATCATAATTCCTCAAAATTTGTTGCCAAATAGATTTTTAAGCTCATGCTCATTTCATAAGCAAAAAAACAGGACTGATGTTGCATCAAAGCAGAACAGAATGCTCTAAAAGTAGGCTATAAGAGACACTGCTATAACAGTGAAAAACGTAAATCTGCAAATTCTTACACACGGGTTGGTTATTCGTCGAATGGGGGAAACAGTGGGTGTGGCGGGTCCCAGACCCATTCCAATCGATTTAGGGTCCAAAATTTAGTGGAATATATGATACCCCACACGCCTAGGTAGCAGAAATCCCGAAAACACATATTCAAAATAGGTAATAAATACCCAATTTGACCCATTACTTCTTCCAGTGTGTGCCAATCGTTCTGGGACACACATCATTGAATTCAGCGTCCAAAATTTAGTGGAAAATGATACCCCACACGCCTAGGTACCAGAAATCCCGAAAACACATATTAAAAATAGGTAATAAACACCCAATTTGACCCATTACTTCTTCCAGTGTGTGCCAATCGTTCTGGGACCCGTTTCATTGGATTCAGCGTCCAAAATTTAGTGGAAAATGACACCCTACTCGCCTGAATCCCCCCCCCCCAAATTTGGTCCGATCGGGCTGAAAAGTCTCGGCCGGGAACAGACCCCTGACCCAAATTTCAGATTTATAGAAAATTTTCTACTACCAAAAACGGCGTGGACAATGGACGGCGGACGGCGTACGGCGGACGGACATTGACCTTTTTTGATCAGGACATCATGAAACGTCCAGAAAACAATTTTGAGCCGAATCGGAGAGGTTGACCATTATCATGAAAACATAGATTGATTATTCAAGGAATAACCAACCAAAATGAGCTGCTATCATGGAAGGAATACGACTTCCCTGAGATCTAGCGGGGCTTGGCAAACTAATCGTGAAGTTGTCAAACATTTGTGGATTTTACGAGACCTTCAGAACTTTGGGAACAGTCCTACTTGTTTTTCCTGCTGTTTTAACGTTTTCAGGCATATAATGTACCTCAATAAAGACGTCAACACATAAATTCCTGAATAAAAAACATATGATCTTCCTTGCAGACTCCAAAATTGACTATGGTGCTCTTGGCCGCCATTTCCGCGTTGGCCCTCGCCTCGTTAGCAGTGGCTCAGGTGCCATTTTTAGGTGACTGCCCGAAACTGAGTCCAATGCAGGACTTCAACATGACCAAAGTGAGTTTTGTGCTTCTCTTGGATGTCCCATTTTTTTAGTCTTTAAACACCCCCCTGATGAGGGCTGTTGTGGACTAACTTTTCGCAGGGAATGGTTCTCATTGGGGTTTGTGTCCCAAAGAGGGTTTACCAGCGGTGTGTGAGTGCTGGGCACTCGAAAATTATGTGAGTTGCAGTTGGGTCTGCTTCCTCACGGCTATGTCCTTATGTCTGAGTAGGTCCTTGGTGAGTGATGGGTGGGGTTTTGCCACAGCACGCGTACTGTGGACATCTTCAATATCCCGCCATCAGTCGGTGTTTCTTGCAAGTTCACTCCTTGATGGCAGCTCTGAAGAAACTTTTGGGTAAACCTACAGCCGGCTCTGGGTCCTCAATGTCCCTGTGCCCCACCATCAACTTGAAGGATACTGTATTGCGGGCTGGCAGGCACAGAGAGTATGTTCACAGTCATTCACCACCTTAGATGTGATGTCGGGTGCTGAGAAGGAGTATAAGGGGCACTTTTTGTTGCAAGTGAGCTGTAGAATGAACCTGATTGAATCTGTGAGAATACCCTTATGTTTGATATGAATTGAGACAGTTTAGGTAGGTAAAAATTACTGAAAGAATTACTTTGAACAAGAAAAATGAACACTTGAGCCGCCCAACAGTCATACCAACCACAGATGCACTCTCATTTACAATAATTTGCCACCAAATAATGTGCTAAGGCAACAACAGTAAATTCGTCTAAATACTGCATAAAGCAGCATTTTATGGAAGGATACTCTTGTTTAGTGTAGTAATATTCGTATATATATTTTTTGAAAACCCTTATTATTTACGGTGTAATCTAATCGTACTTACAACTCAACTTCCTTATTCCTGCGACATAAGAATTTTCTCAATTATTCATTTATTTAAACATGAAATGGTTTCGTTTTGTGAAATTCCAGTACATGGGTAAGTGGTACGAAGCGGAGAGATACTTCCAAATTTATCAAATCGGGGAAAAATGCGTCAGTCAAGAGTTTAAGGAGAACGGCAATAACATTAAAGTGATCAGCAAACAGAAAAGCACCTTGTAAGTACCAAGTTTAACCATTGACAATAATATAGCTGCTACTGATGCTGCTCACCATATTATCTACACAAATCTAAAATATGTTTCAAGATTGAATTTTCATTTATAGAACAGGAACGGATTCAGAAATTGAAGGGAAAATCACGCTGGTTAAAAATGGGGCTTCATCTGAAATGTTCTTCAGATATCCGTATTTTCCGAGTGAGTTTTCCTTAGAAATCGAAATTTCGTTAGAAATATAATTACTTAATACACAATTTTGGAAACTATTAATTTATCATTGACGTATCTTAGTGGATCTACCATATTGGATTCTGGACACTGACTATGAGAACTACGCAGTCGCTTGGTCCTGTAGTTCCGTGCGTCTCGCTAACATAAGTGAGTAGTTTTAGATTTTGAGCGTGAAAATGACCCTAAACTTGGGTCACGCGGTTTTATAAATGATCTTATATTACAGGGAATGCGTGGATTTTGACGAGAGAACGACATCCGTCAGTGAGCGTGATGGAAGACGCCTATTCAGTACTGGATTCGAACGGAATCAGTCGAGGGTTTTTGTACAGAACTGACCAAACCAACTGCCCTGAGGACAGTTCCAAAATGTCCAGTACCACGGCAAAGCCGAGACCTTTGGAAGAGTCGACCACGATGAATAGTTCAATGCCCAATTGAAATTTCGATTTACCGCCTCAGTTGAATGGTTCTCCTGTCGCGTGTTGAAGAAGGCTGTGTAATTCGTACTTTTTAATGATTTTGTTATTTTTATGAAAGCGTCATGACTACTGTAAATAAAATATTTATTCGAAATTTAATCTTTATTGCCCATTCGCTTGGAATAAATGTGGCTCTCACTGACAATCGAAACTAGTTCAGGAATACACATATTCAAAGTGATTTTGCGAACATTTGACTCTCGATGTTGGCTAAGGCGATACTTGTTTTATGCAATCCGTTTCATTTGGGCATGCGTACAGGGCATGGCTTTCCCGTCGGTTTCATGATGGATTCCGATGACGATGTGCCTATTCTGTTGTGGTGGCTGAAGAACAAGAAGAAAAAACGAAAATACTGAGTTCACCTACTGATCAGGGATCGAGATCACAATTCCTTCGTAGTTGCTAACTTGCTAATTAGAGATCATATCAAATTTTTTGGATGTCAAGGCACTTTCAATCATTTGGAGGCATTAGTTGGTCCCAGATTAATAACGAAGAAGGACACTAATTGGAGGCTCATAAAGGCACAGGCGTTTTCCAAAAGCTAACTTCATTAAGAGTAAAACCGGCGCTACACGATGCTACCAACACCTTCCAATATTGGACACTCGGTGACTGGTAGCATCATGCAGCCGACCATCGAACGTCTAGCGTCCAATGTTGGCGTTGAAGGGCGATCTCTCTTGTCTTTGCACCCAAGTCAAAGAAAAGAAGGCTACCTACTTGGGGGGCTGTCTTTATCGATAGCCTCCTGACCAGTATGACTAAGTGAAGCTCTCCGCCCCCTGGTCAGATGGGGCATAACAACTGACCCACCCTCTGGTCGGCAGGGTGTAACAATGCTGACCATACTAAGGGACCGCATCCTATGAGGTGCTACTCTCTGGGTGGAACAGGTATCTTGACCACTTGGGGAGAAGAGGGAAACCTCTGGCATTTCATGAAACGGTAGTGACAGGTACAAAGCCTCTGTCACGGGACTATCAGCCAGTTAGCCCTTTAAGGAAGTAAGGGTCGTCAGGGCACTAACAAACCTGTATCCTTCCAAACTGGTACCTCGGGTGGGGAGGAGCCCCTGGCCACAGAGGCAATGCTTCGGCAAAGCCTCACCGGCCAGCCTCCCCAATTGAGGTAGGAAACTACGGTCCGAAATAATGGACCGTTCGCGGGGGTCGTGGTTGAGGCGCACCCTAGCCAGAGGGCTTCACCCTATGAAGGTGCCTATAATGGGGAGGCCTGTGCTGCATACATTCGTGTAGGATGTACCAATACAGACCGGCTCTGGGAGTTGAGATGCAACACTCGGGAACCACTCTGCTTATGTGGTAGTGCAAGCTAGAATTCACGAAATACCGCAAGTCGGTACTTGGGGGGAGTAGTTTACTACTCCCTATCCAAGCCCTGCTGAATGAAGGGACCATCATTCCAGTCTGTTCAGACTGTATGCATGCAGTGGGGGGGGGGGGGGGGAGAAGCATAACCCGTGGGGTGAGCTCTCCTCATAATTGTGGCTGACTTCCTTGCATTGGGGTGAGAAACACATTGGACTCTGACCAGTATGACTGCCTCCCGAGCCCACAACTCCATAATTACGACTGCCTCCTGATATCGTCCAAAGAATACGGGAATTAGCTTGGAATATGACCCATCACAATGGATGAATCACGCACTTTATTCAATCAAGCGAACGTCGCAAGCAGTGATGACATTGTTTCTAAGAAGTCACTCACTTAAATTCTTGCCGTCGAAAATGTTCGCAAATTTAGCAGGAACGGAGTTACGTCAGGACGATTAATCAATTTTGTGATCCACTGCAGACGTTTCCGCGTTTTGGTGTACGAACTGCATCCAAGGTACCGATTTTACAGTACACTTCAACTTGGTATGATTGCAGTTCCGAGAAAAAAACGGACATATTGGGATGAGAAGAGACGAAGTTGTTACCAAAATGTTGGTGGAAGGAGTCGCAGGCGTTTGTTGTGCGATCCGTCTCGTCAGTTTTCGATGCCCACAATTGTGGCGGGAACTTCGTGTCTTGTGAAACTTAGTTTTTGTACATGTACTCAGCGTAGTCGTATCTGCGTCTGACCTGTGATCTGCGTGATCTTTCATTTCGACCGATTGATGCGGGAGGCGATCGTAAAATACACCCTTCACTTTTCCTCTTTGGGGAGGCAGTTGATAGACGCCCTTGGAGGAAGGGGGGACGTTGGAGGCTCGTTTTGTCGAACACGGAGGCTTGGTCACACGACTCAGTGTTCAGTTTGTAGCACAGTATTGTTCCCTACGCTCGACCTGGATCACATTGGATCAAATATTTGCCACCACCGATAACACCGTGTAGCTGGAGATTTTACTCGAGTCATCGTTGAGTCGTCACTCGTCGAGTGCGGTCTAACGTTTGGCCCAACGTTCGACTCATCCTGTAGCGCCGGCATAAAACATCCCTCGATCATTGGACTTTGAAGTGGGTGGACCCCCCCTCCCCTCCCTCTCACAACCAAGAGCCAATCATCCCCAAATCAAGATTCACCTTGGACCATCGGTTGGAACAACTAGCAGAGGAACATTGCATGGTCGAGGAAATCACATGGAGAACCCATCACCCCGGCAATGTCACCAAGGCTTTCCACATTCCTTTATCAATAACACAGCTATAATTTTTACATCCGAAAAAGTACCACCCATGGTAAATGATTTAGACAGGATATTACAATGGAACGTTCTACTTCGTCCTCTTCGTTGAGCAATTTCACCATACTGACAACGCTCAGAGTTTTCATGGTTTTTTCTACTTAGCCCGACAGAGAGCGTTTCGGATGCTTTCTTTCGAAAAGTTTTTGCCCTTTGGCGACGAATGAGCCAGCGCCCATACTCAATGCACTCCCTAGGCATTGTACGTAATATCAAGCAGAAGGGACACAGTTCATTCATCTCATAGCCAAATCAATCATGCTAGGTTTGATAAGTTCCAGGTATAACATGTCATTCAAAATGTGACAGTGTCTCGAGACTTTCCACTTCTCACTCAGTTGATGGGGGCATTCACAAGCAATTGTACAACACAATACAACGAGAATGCATAATTATATTTGAGAGAATGAAAACAAACTGGTTTTACAATAGTACTTCCAATACTTTCTTTTATTCAAAACTTCGACGGGATTGTTTCGAATATAATTACAATCAAGGATGAATCGAAGTACACGAATAAATAACCGAAAATTTCAGTTTCAACTTTTTGTAACATTTTAAAGTTATTTTTCTTTCATTGATCGTAAATTACACGGGACAAGATAACAAACCATTGCAGAAAGTGGTATAACAACGACTTCTTTACGTAATTTACTGTCTACATTATAAATATTTCATCTAACCTCGCCACTTATGCACAACTTGGAAATGTTTTTGTAATGACAAGCGAGGACTCAACAAATCTTTTCGGTTTTATTTTTTTACATTTTTTCTTCAATGTGTTTTCAATTTTTTTTTTCTTTTTTTTTTTAATTTTTTAAATTTTAATCGAGTTGAGGCAGTACTATACAAAACTCTATGAAAAAATCTTTTCTAAAATTGCATTATTAAACCTATATCATTGAGTTTTTTTCATCGAGTACGGTTTAATTTACATTCAGCTCATACCCGTTGGCTTTCATTTGCTCGGGTACGGCTCAATTTTAGAACAAGGCTTTATTGTGACTTTCCAAAGAACTCTGGAACCTAAAAGTGGATTCGCTTCATACGCAACTCACAAAAGCTATGCCCTCGTTCACTTAGTTCATGAAGCGGTTTGTAGGTAGCGAACCCCTAAGATACAATAAAGTGATGCTTGAAAAAGGTCCGAAAAACCTCGTGTGAGAAATATTTTAAAGTCAAAAATAATAAATCAATTTCAAGGAAACTCAACTGAATTCTTTGTGGAAGCTTCGAAAGTAGGTCATTTCTCTATTTGACGTAATTGAGTAACAATTTTAAAAAGCCTGTCAAAAGAACTCAAAATAAAATAACACTGAAAAGTCATCGTAGCTATTAGTCAACAGATAAACATCTTTATACAATAAATTTGAAAATCCTTAATATTGACTAAGGCCCAGGGAAGACGTACCCACGAAGAAAATACAAAAATAATTCTTTATTACTTTTGGGTTCATTTTTTTGAGAATGTTATTCCTAAATAACTCTCCCCTGAGCAAACTAAAAGGTATCAAAGGAAGAAAACGAACGAAACTGATGTTACAATTAAATTAACGATGACACAGGAGCCTCACCAAACAAAACGTTTGATCTAAAATTTCTTTTAAATGTTTATATTATATTTATTTATGTATATATTTATAGTTTTAAACAACAAGTAACAACAAGTATCATAAACTGTTGCTTCGGCCTTTACAACGCATCTTTGGACGCCACCCAGATCGTGGGTCCTGATTGCTCGTTTATCACTTCTTTAACTTTTTGGTAGATTTCTTCAGGAGTGTCACCTTGAACGACAGCTGAAAGGAAACAGTAAAGCAAAAGTTAGAGAAGAGAAAACCAAAAATATACCTCAAAATAACATTGTTAGAGATTCAAGTGCTGCCTCGAACCGAAAGTGGCTCAACAATTACATCTTTGGCAATTTTCAAGGAATAAGAACACAAAATTCTCCATTTTGTTCGTTATTCCTTGAATAGTTAACCTGTGTGATCATGCCCAAGATTATGGGGGTTCAACCTTTCCGATTGGCCCCAAAATTTGACAGTTTACGTGTCTTCTTGATCATAAAAAGGCAAAATGTCCGCCATCCACGTCATTCTGAGAAGTGGAACATTTTCTAAAAATTTTGGTCGGAGACATCTCTTTAACTCTAGTTTTTAGCACAATCGAACCAAACTTAGAAACATGTGTTTTTGAAAAATGGATTTTCGAAATTTTTGGCGATCTAGGCGGATGAGGTGTCATTCTTAACTAAATTTCGGGCGCTGAATCGATTGAGACGCGTTTCAGACCGATCGGAGTACCTATCTACCTATTTCGAATGTGGGTTTTCGAGATTTCTAGTTCATAGGCGTGTGGGGTATCATTTTCTACTGATTTTGGACGCTGAATCGAATAGAATGAGTCCGGGACACTTCACACTAACTACTATACCCATTCCTCTAAACCAAGGGATAAACAACCATTGTGGAAGACTTTTCAGCATTTTTCTTAAATTATTTATACGAACACTTGGCCTGTGATGTTGGTTTTAATGCAAGTAAACGCAGAAATCAGTTGCAATCAGATGCTGCTTAAATATATTTTGCGTTCAGGCTCAAGAAGTACAAAAATATTCTCGGTGCCTTGTAGCTTGGATCAGTTTTCAAAGATTCCAAATCGAACAAAACTCGAATCATAGGAAACTTCTGACTTGATTTTCTTCATGAAACCAACAGGGAATCACCAGGCTAGCTTAACTCCTCAAATACTAACAAAATTTCTTCAAAAGTACATTTAATTTTCTAGCTTTTAAAACATCATTTTGATCCCGACCCAACCCAAATTTGGTTTGATCGGGCTGAAATGTGTCGAGGACCAACTTGAGCCAAAAAGGGTCCCGACCAAAATTTCTTATTTTTTACAGAAAAACGGCGTGGACGGCGGACGGATATTTGATTATTTTGATCTAGACACCTAGAAACGCCCAGAAAAATTATTGGTGCAAATTGAAAAGGTAGACTTTTCGCATGAAAGCATAGGTTGATTATTCAGGAAATAACTATATAAAAAGAGCTAAAACAAGCTTTTAAAATAAAGAAATATTTACACGGGGAGATGGTGGATGGCATTCGACGAATGTTGTATTATACCTACTCGCAGTTTGACCAAATTTGTTTTGGTGCCAAGTAAAGCATCACTGAATTATGAACTTCATAGAAAATAATCGATACAAAAGCCCTACAAAGCCCTCGACTGCTGCAGAATGATCCGATCCATGAGAAAACTCTCGTTTTGACTACTGAGGTCATTTAGGATGAGAAGATCTTTGAACATGGAGATTTGAACGTTTCCCACCAAGTACTAAAGAAGCTTTAATGAATAGAAGAAGAACGAGACACTCACCTGTGAAGTATTCACCGAAATCTTGCTCAAGCTTCAAAGCTCTATCGAACGTCCGTTTAGCCTGGTCTTCCGTCATCCTCTTGTTCATTTCCCTGAAAAATACGTAGTGATTGAAATCAAAGCCCTGTAAATGCGTATTGGGATGAAAACGTGGATGTCACATTCTCAGCAATTTAATAACATATTATCAAAATACTTAGAAAAGCATTTCAATTCCGTTTCTCAGGAGAGGTTGCTACTTGAAAATGTAAGGTGATCTGTAATCATTCAACTGAGGAGGAGAAGTCGTAATAATCGCCAGTCGCTCTCGTTTATCGACGTACTTTGTTCGATTGATCATTTGTATTCTACTTTAATTTGCTTTCGAGTCAGAATTTCTGAATAAATATTCATTACATGATAATTATTCATGAGTGTTAGCTCCTCAGCTCAACGTAATTCCATGTTTCTCTTCAGGTGCTACGGGTTACTGATTTCTGTTGTCAGGCGTTTCTTATCAATGCCAGACACGAAATCCTGAAATAGTTCGTAGAATTTGTCTCCGTGTCTGATAAAGTTCTTCATCGTGTTTCAGGGGGAATATAGGGTGAATCGTAGCTCGTCTGATCCCATACAAATGATATTTGACTCCAATAGTAGGTCGTCTTATTACATTTCCACGATCATTAGTAATCGGAGTATCGTTATTTTTGGTGCTATCAACCTTCTTAGTAACTACAATCATTTTGACTAAACGACCTTCCTGTGGAGAACATGGATTAAGACAGGGAAACCCCTCTAGATACGGTGAAATGACACCTTTCGACTTTCCTCACTTCATTAGAAAAACGCTGAGCGATTATCTCAATGTGATCAACACTGAGCGATCATCGCAGCAGTCACTCCGAGCAAAACGTACCTTAAGACGGACCGCAACTTTAAAAATAGGTTCCAAAATCACATTTTGAACCCTTGAAAGGTAAAGGTGGGGAGACACCCTGAAACTACCATTAAGGCTGAACCTTCAGAATACAATGAGTGCCCATTTCAAATCCAAACTGTCCACCTACTTGGTACGCCTACGTGATATTGTTTTCTGTATACTCAAAATTACTCGTCGGTTATTTCAGAGTTTCTAGCAAATTGAATTTGACTCGTTCTTTCGAGCAATAGCAATACTTACATGATGGAGTCGACAGACTTAGGTTTGATGAATGTTGCGATTGGGTAGAGCTGAGCAACTTGTAACCTCTTGATAGCATTTCCGCTAACATCCAAAATGCAATGTTTACCCTGAAAATGAAATAAGCATTTGATTAAACATGGAATGAAATACAGGAAGTTATATGAGCAGCCAGTTGATAGAGTTCAATTCAATAGCCATTCTGAAAGCAAAACCAACTTAATGTACACAATTTCTTTTGAATTCAAGTTCAAAGGGAGACCTGCCATGAAGCTAACCCTTCCCCCCATGAAAATGATGGTTGATGAGTAAATTGAAACCATACCAACAAGGTTATTCTGCAACTGATAAAACAAATTATCCCCTTTGTGGTGGGGTGCACCACAATTGGGTAATTTCTGCAAACTATCATATTGTATGAAGAGAACTGGGCAACCAGGGGTGGCTGTGGTTCAGGTTATAGACCTCCTCAGGCCCAAATCCCAAACAGCAATTATGTGAAACACTCACAAGCGGGGAAACAAGTAGTTTCTCAAAATCCCAAGAGGTCGCGCTCGCGGCGGGGCGCAACCAGCTAAGGCTGGCCGTCCACTGGACGCGAATTCGCGCGAAGAGGCGAAGAGAATCAAACATGTTTGATTCCAAACGCGCGAACTGGCGAACCTGGCGATGGAAATCGGTAAATCGATCATGGCGCTTGCAGTGGACGTATTCCTATACGAATAATAGTGTTTGTTAAGAGGCAAACTCTTCGTTTGAAATCGCGTACTTCGCCTCTTCGCGCGAATTCGCGTCCAGTGGACGGCCAGCCTAAGAGTTCAACCTCCTCTCTAAAATATTGACACTAATCTCGTGTTCTTGTCAATAGAACTACACATTTATCGATTACTGCAAGTGATTTTTACCTTAGACGCGACTTCTTTCACAGAAGATACTGAAGTCCCATAAAGGTTGTCGTTGTACTGACCAGCTTCGATAAATAAATGATTTTGAATGTCCTTCTCCATCTGTTCTCGAGAAGAAACAAAATGATAGTCTCGACCGTCGACTTCGTAGTCTCTCTTGGGTCTCGTCGTGTCTGTGAAAATCACATGGTACGGGTGAAAATTTGCCAAAATCACGAATAGCGCGTATTGAAACGATCGGTTAAATTCTTACGTGGGACGCAGGAACCGAATTGTTCGGGAAATTCGGAAATTAAATCATCGTTGATGCGATCTTTCAGAGGCCCCAAGATGATGACAGGGCGTGTATAGTCGATTTTCTGCTGGGTAACCGCTTCATAGGAGAGGACCTGCTCCTCTTGACCTAGAAAGAACAATGAATAATATTTCAGAGGAAGTCAAGGTAAAAGAGGGGTAACTATATAATTCTATAAAAATTGTTTCGTAAACCTATAAAAACTTTGATATTCTAAGAAATGAATTTCCCAGGGCCCCAATTATAACATAAGAGCGAAGAAGAGGGGGTCGGCAGTTTTGAACGGGACATTACTTTCCTTGTTCACCTACCCCCAACTCATTGTAAAAGGAAGTACCTGTGTAATCTAGAATGAAGGCTACAGTTTCAAAAAAGGGGAAGAGGAGGGGGGATTAGTATGTATCAGAATGTATGGATCATGAATCGACGGCTAAAATGACACCAACGGGGAAAGCATGATGACCAAATTCAAACTATGCTAAAAGCAGATGGTTACGGTAGAGGTACCATTTGTAGTAAATAATAAAGTAACGTTAGTAAAACCACACATTCTTAAAAAAAAATTCAAATTAGCTTAAAAAACGCAAAGCTAATAGAAAACTCAAAAATATTTCACTGATTGAAGACGGAAAATATTTATTAAAAATAGAAAAAAATGTTCGTAAAACGCCAGCCTTCATGCAGCAATAGCGTCGAACAGTCAAAAAATTGCTGGTTATTAGTTCATAAAGGAAAGAAAATTAGAAAAAAGTAACTCGTTCACGATTACTGAATGGTGGCTTACCAACGAGAACTTCAATAAGGCTAACGTTCTTTAAGCTAATACCTTCGGATGTCGGATCTTCTTGAGCGTAGCACAACATGAACGCTATAAAAGAAACAAGTGATGAATTACAGGGGAGTACGGCATGGTAGAGATGGCGGAGGATGGTAGATACTATGCAAAATGAGAGGGTTCAGGAGTGATCAAAATCCAATTTAATTATTGAGAGGGTACAGGTTGAGGTGAAAGTGGTATTTTGAAACTATGCTTAAGGGAGATAGAAATACGAGAAACCAAACAACGCAAGCCAACTGATTGAACAATTTGTCACCCCCAAATTGATAGCAGATGCTGCAGGTTAGTGGTGCTCAGAGCTTATGAGATTTCACCCCAACAATCCATCATGCAGATTCAGGGTCCATGTGAAAGCAGGGTGGGAGGGTTGAATCAGCAGAGTCAAGTCAAGACGGCTGAAATAACCGCTTCTCCTCTCGCAAGTGCACTCTCTAGACCCAAAAAGAGTCCTCGGAATCATTTCTCTGTGCTTCTTGAAACCTCACTGCGGTGGTCTTGTTGTGTGCAAGGGCTTTTAACTTTTTAAAAAATTGTTTGGCAGAATAGTGGACATATTCACATTTACCCCTGGCTCTTTTTTACCATTCCTGCTAGTTTCGATTGATCAAATCATCTTCCTTAAGGGATCTTCCCGACTCATGCAGAGTTGGACTAGGGGGCATCGCTTTTGGAGCCAGAAAATCCATTGGATATCCTATAATTCAAATGCCCGTAATTGAAAAAAATTGTCAAAAAAGAGCTAGAACCTGGGACAGTAAGTGGACTGTGATGAAATAACTGTCATAATTATCAAAATAATACAAACTAGAGTCAAACTCAAGCCAAAGAGGCTTTGGAAACTACATTTCTGTTCTTCACTAGATCGTCTTGGGTCAATAATTCTGCACAAACTCTTGTTGAATGCTATTACTGAATTGAACTGACGTAGGTTTTTTTCAGAAAATACGTGATTTGATGTCAAAGCCAAAAGAAATTCTCAGTCTAGATCTACATAAAACAAATCAAGTTTCTCTCTAGCAACATAACATTGAATGTAATATTTCAAGAACTCTCGACTGTTTGTAGCAGAAACATCACAACTAACCAAGCAAATATCGTCACCTGTTCAACACATACTTTACACAATTATTTGAATATGCCACCAGAGTAATTGACCTCAGAAAAGGGGTTGAGAACACAAACATGCAAAATGTCAAGAAGACCAAGGATTGGTAATGATAAAAATGGCAGGATGAGTAATACTGAAAAGTTTTGTTGTTGTTTCACAGTATTTTCGTTGTCATTGAAGAAATATTTGGTCGGCAAAGAAAAGGCGAAAGGTGAGTACGTGACGTGAAAATGAGGGAATGTAAAGCCAGTGGCAAAATTAAAGTCACGGTTGGCCACCCAGTCGAAAATTGGGGGAGCGAAAATTGAAATCTTCAGGTTTTCCAGAAAGTAATAATAGCTGCCTTTCATTGAAAAGGGATGGGATGGGTAAAAAACGTGATTAACTACGAAAAATTGCGCAGCAGAAGTGGTCGTCCTTTTAATTATTAGGCAACTTTGCAACTTACATTAGGTATTCGAAAAATTGAGTGGGCTAATTGATATCCTAACTCTCCATGGTACAGTAGTACAGCTGTGCACCGCTAGTATTTCACCCAAGTAAAATATACCTTTGCAAGA
Organism: Cyrtorhinus lividipennis; assembly: GCA_019603395.1. Taxonomy (NCBI): domain Eukaryota; kingdom Metazoa; phylum Arthropoda; class Insecta; order Hemiptera; family Miridae; genus Cyrtorhinus; species Cyrtorhinus lividipennis. The sequence goes on along the minus strand of CM034003.1, from coordinate 808,471 downwards.
GCCACAATTTTGAATAGACAACACGGACAAACCCGTCATGTCACAAATAGGAACGACAAACTTGCTAAACTCATAAAATAAAATGATTTCAATGTAGAAGAATATTGATCTAAAAGACTGTTTCAAGGGAACGCCTAGATTTTCCCCACTATGGTCTGCCAAATGGGGGAGTAGAGATATTTGGTTACGTTTTGTAGATAAACGTGATAATGATTCCGGTTCCAAAACGAGCAACAAAACAATTTTATGCATGGGGGTTCAAAAAGGTTACCAATTGATGCAGATAAAAATATAATAATATAAAATGGCTTAACTACGTGGGGAAATTTGATTCGGTCATTCCCGATACTTTGACATCAGCACACCCTTTCAGGGCGATTTGCGATGTTAATCAGACCCAAAATATTGTAGAGAGAGAAATAGGAACAATGATAAAAAAAGGGGTAATTGGCAAAATAAATAGTGATTCGATTTGTTTCATGGCTAATTATTATCTGATACTTACGGGTACTTGAAGGATCGCCATCTGTGTTCGGTGTACTTGGAGATTCTGCATTTGGTACAGTTATAGAGGGAGGAAGAAACAGAGAAACAGGGGAACAAACATTACAAGTCAAGTTACAAAGAAAAGCAGGCAGAAAAAATGTCAATTATCAATCAAAAGTACCTAGTTAATTACGAAAAACAAACAAAACATTAGGGAAATCAATAAATTAAAATTGAAACCAAACAGGAGGGTGGAAGAATGTAGTTGAAAGAAGAAACACGGTGGATTTGGCGCTTGGGATGCGAAAGAACCTTCCTGTGGAATTTGGGATGCATAGAATTGACATTTTTAGGGAGTGAAATAATGAGGCCTTGCTTTGGAATTGCGAAACTCCACTGCCATAAAGTTGAATAAGAATACGGCCTTTAATAGAAGGTACTAACAAAAGCAAGGTAGGTATGATTTTTTCCACATTTATGACTGCTCTGGGTCACACAGATCCTGGCAGCACATGGTAGCATGGTAGAAATCATCTCTGACAGCCCCTCAGGGCCAGATAGGAGTATTGCCTTTTCAGGTTAGCTTCCAACTGGCTATCAGATCATTTCCTGTGGAAACGAGGTATTTCAGAGTGCCTGCAGTCATATTCTCTACACAGACACTTTCCAGACTCCTAGCGCCTTTGTCCTGTTTCATTTACATTGCACAGCTCAATATCCACTCTCCCAACATACAGACAAGCACCCTCAACAACCCTGCCCAATTTATTGTCCTACAGGAGGGAAGGGGTAGATTGATCTTCCTGGAAAGAAAGTTCTATGGAGACCCAACAAGCGTCTTCTGTGGCTTGACTATGCAAATTGACGCAGCTTCTTCTTGTAAAGGCAAACAGTGATGGGGTTAACTTCCTAGCAGACTGAGCAAACTTAGCAATCTTCATTCGTAAAAGTCCAAGTCTATTAGTATATTCCAATATGTCACATAACTGCTGCCTTTATTGGTTAGAAGACCCACATACTTTTTATTGACCATCTTTCTACATTTGGTTGGCATGTATGTGCAGCGTTCATAGGACACACTCCCCTGAACAGCCATTCACTGCTGATGCCTGAGATCACTTCTCAACGTCCCATCCCAGATACCTCTCAACTGGAGCTGAGAAACAGCTTTGGTTGAATACCGCAGGAGTAGGACAATCCCTTCTTTGTTTAGTACCTACTCCTAAGGGAGGTAGAAATGGAAAAAGGACAAAGTACAAAGGGAATGGACGCCACACCACCGTGTTCTCATAATTAGTGGTTAGCAACTGAGAGTTATTAATTCAAATGCGATGACAATCAATTTAAAAAATGCATTTCACCAGTTTCAGGTACACCACCAAGTTGACAACCACTTGAAGGGGACTGGAGAGCATTGACATCTACTCAACGCTAACATTATTGCCCAAGGGTGAGAGCTTGTCAATTTCAATCGAGTCTTTCTTCGATTCAATATTCTAGACTAGACTAGTCATTGCCTTCTAAATTTAGAGGAAACCATCTACGTGTAGATAGGTGGATACAGCTAAGCAGGCTTCTAACTTTTAACTCAGTATGTATCCAATCTGTTGAAATTCCACAGATAAACATTTTTCTAAGATGAACTCAAGTAATAATATCAACTTTAAACAAACGCCCAAAAATGCTAGCAGAAATTCAGGCCAAAGCCAAGCAAACAACTAATAACGTTTCCAAAACGATTTGAAACTGAACGAAAAAGTGTCATAAGAAACGACGACGAATCAAACGAAAAGCACTACTCTCATTTTTGGGGATATGAAACTACGAGCATTTTAGTTTCATGTAAGTAGTGTTATTACGTGACAGCATGGATCTACATTAGTTGGGTGTCTAAAAATTAGGTTACCAAAGACAGAAGTAGATTATTGGAGGAATTTTATGAGAAGTATATTGATACACAATTGAAGATTATCCTTAAAATGGATGTCATATTTTCTGAAGGTGATTTCTATATGTTTTTCTCTTCGTATTAGAGATAATTAAGGGTTGAAAAAGTCTGGTAATAAGGGGAATAACTCTGTTACATCTGATGAGGAATAAGAGCAATAGTTTTGTTGATGAGCAATAATCTCTAGTGGGGAACACACATTTAAATTTGACAAGGCATTTTTTGAGCTTAACAATTTTCAAGAAAGGGATTGCTTCTGATTTGTTTTCCAGAAAGATTCAAGATTCATGACTAGCAACAGAACGAACTAATTCCATCTTTGGGCAACCCTGTTTAGCGATCCACTCAAAGCCAAACTGATTTTGACACATGCCTGAAACGCATGCCATACAATAACGTGATTTTCCCCTTTTGGCCATGGCTGATCCTCCAGATGAACTTGCAACCAAAGTGAACCTCTTATTTCGTATGACTAACACATTATTATAATGTATATCCCTTACGTTCTTGGTCAGAACCGTCCTCGGACTTGTCATCTTTGCTCTTCATGAAGGGGAATTTCCTTGAGAAGGAGAAGTTCTTCTTCTTACGCTCAAGAGTCGATTGCTGAAACAATTTGAAATAAGTGAGTACGTGAATCAAGTGAATAACAACATGGCAAATATTGTTGTGATTTATTTACGAACTACCTAAATGACGGGTACAGGGAAAAACCATAAGGGTCCTTCCAGGATAATTTTGAGGAAATCCGTTGTGAAAGTTCCAAGTCCCCTGGAAGTCAACTGAACCCCTTGAAAAATACGGTCAAAAATGTCCCTAGAACCTTCAGGAAACTTATTGTTTGACAAATAGGACAGTTTGAAAAAAATTTGTTGAGTTTCAAGAACGTTAATGTGAAATAGAAGTCAGTTGCTTAAACAAGATTTCAACAAACTACTTCTCCACTGCTGGCAGAAACAATAACTTTTTTCCATCATTGAGAAAACACTATCATCCCTGAGAAACAATCAAAATTACTGGAATAGACGAGATAAGGCAATAAAGTGCAAAAAATGGTTTCTCCCCGCAATGAATACTGCAGATGTTAGTACTCCAGAAACGCTATCAGATGGCGTCATTATCTAAAAACTGGTTACAATTGGACCCTGATGGTTTTCCCATGTACCCATCAAGTAAAGACCAAACGTCCACTTTATTTGACACTATCAAATCTAGTCAACGATTCGAACACTTGGTTGCCAATCATCCCAACAATATAAAATAGTGTTGAGTATATTTTTGGTCCTGTAGAATTCTAAATGTTTGGTAAATAGACATAACTGAAGATGATTGATTCGAAGACGAAATTTGGGGCTAGTGGTTTCAATCGTTTTTGAACAACAACCTCTCTCTTCAATATGTTTCATTTTACTTCAGCATAGCAGTATTTGTAAGTAATCAAAAAATTTGGACCCGTTGCAGCACTTTCTGGGTTAAATAAACAACTGAGTGCAATACAAAGTAAGAAGTACATCCACAAAATAAATTTACCAATTCAACAGTTAAGAGCAGTAATTAGAACAGTATTACATACTGTATGAATCCAAAATTAATTCTACGATAGCCTGATCTACGTAGGTAGGAGAAAAGAAGGGTTTGATAAATAGTGTATAGGAGGAAACAGTGTTATATCAAATGATTATTGTACTTATAGCTTTGCAAGTTAGTTGAGAGGCACCTTCAGACAACACATTGCTCCGCATTTCTCTAAGGAATGTCAACAAAACTACTTGAGGAGATGAGGATTTGGATGAGTATGCTATAGAAATGTAGGATAGAACTCTGCATCTAGACGCCATTAGCAGAGATGAGCATACCTAGTGCACGGAGTATGAACTTGTGGATACTTTGAAGGCATAACAGGGCCTTGAAGAAATTTTCTGGCTAGGATTCAAAGATATGGATCGATTGGGCCTTCCTTATCTCCTCTTACTTACTCTAACGCGAGGAACACTACACCTTTGACCAGGACAATCCCCACAGAAGCGACACAGTAGGTAGATTAGTCGAACTCTCAGCAACACTACAGAAGGTTATCGAAGGTCAACTGTACCTCTCCTACCTTGTCGAGCATCAAGGGCATGTGCCCAGTGAATTTGACAGTCCTGTCCCTGGCTCTTTGCTTCCGCTCCCACCTCCTCTTTGACGGGATGATCCCGATGGTCGCCTCTTCCTCACCCGTCGTCGTCAGAACCCGTCGCGCCTGCCACCACTCGTCGTCTGAGGCGTTCGTCACGTGGAGGATGTCACCATAGCGGAAGGGTAGTCCGCGCGACGGGAGCCCGTCATCTCGTGCTGGGTCGTAATCGAACAGTGCTCTGTATAACAAACAAAGTACCACAGTCAGTCCAAATGTTACGAACACCCTCAAATAACTGTTGAAACAGTTGTTGTTCTTGCAGCTAATTACTGGATTTGTGTGGCAAAGGGTGAAACTACCTAAGTACGAAATTAATCTGGAAAATGGGTGAAAATCTACGATTAGCGTTGACAAATATTCGATCAGCAATGGGATCGATACCGCCAGATAATCTTAATCCAGGAATTCCAAGGTCAAAATAAGCCTCCCACCCACCTTGATAATGAACACAATTGAAGATGCGTTCAAAATGAATATCTCACTTCAATCTATCAGGTTTGGGAGAAAAATTGCCCATTTGAACGCAGATTCAACAGGCTTATTAGGCCTCCTCTCTTTCATATCATTACCATTCAGGTTGGTGGTTAAAATTCCCTCTCTGTGGTCGATAATAGGGTTAAAATGTCAAATGCGTTTAAACGTACATCTGCTAGTCATGCATTTGATCCAAAGCAAAAACCCTTTCATTCCATAAAAGTTTCATTTTAAAGGCGGAAAATTGGAGTAAAAATTGATCAAAAACTGTGTTAACATCAAAATTTGATTAACCCTACTTACAAGCTCAGAATGTGATTCCTATCATTTTATCGACCAAATCACATATCTTCGAATTTGATGAAGTTGAACATTAATATGTTGTCCTAAGTTTTCATGCCAATAAAAAACTAGAAACCCTTGATTAGAACTTATTCGAACGTCAAAAACAGGATTGCCCTTCTGGGCATAGTTGAAAAGAGAAAAAGAGGAAGTTGGCAGTGTCAAGGTTCAACATATAAAGGCACAAGGAAGTGATTGTTTTTTTTGGCATTTCTCTCATTGTAAAATACCTGAGATCACACCATAACGATCATTCAGTGCACTAAAAACACTGGGATTTATCAGAGAATCAATCAATTTTTTTTTCATTTGATGAGGAGAGCCATGCTTGGGTTTTAATTTGAATAGGAGATTCAATGAGCAATACCGTTGGGGAAGGGTTGAGCTTTCAGGATTACTGGGGAATGTTAATTTAAGAGCACTAGTTAGGTCCTTGTCATGGGCTTTGGAATATAAAAAATTAAGGATCGTGCATGACCTGAGCTAATATGAAAAAGTTATTTCACATGCTTTATCAAATCAGTTACCAAAAATGCTTTCAGCCATCGTACCTATGCATGAATTTGAAAAAGTTTAATTTGAAATTCACGCAAAATAGAGATAAAGCTCTTTCACGTATGTTTCTCGACACAGTGAGAGCTTCACAAAGTGAGAACGACCGCTTTCAGACGGCTGAAGCCCGGTGATTGATGCACCGAGGATGGTCAAACCGCCTAGTATCAGTGTTTTGATTAAAACAATCATTTGCCATATACACAGGTAATCTAAATGCAAATTCGAGCGGTTTAGGGCAATCCATCTTTACTTTGTCAACATGAGCGACCACCTGGTCCAACAAGGGCGAGATAAATTTGGTTTTCGGCGCGTACAACGTCCAGGACTGGTCGCATTGTGCGAGAAAAGGGTATCTTGTTGTTGGAGGAAGAGCTTTTACCTTCATCAGAAGCATGAATATATCCGTTGATATATACTACAGCAGTTTGCGAATGAGAAAAATAAGTGCTGTGTGCGCCTAATCACTATAAGAACTCTAATTAAAGAACCTGTACAGCTAATTGTCCTACACTACTGTGTTCTAAATTATTTTTACGGGCCAAGGAAAAAGCAATTGGAATATAAAATTATCAATTTTTAATCAAAGTTTACTACATTTCCTCCATCCAACCAGTGAGTACCTGAGAACAAATGAACGGCAACAGTCTGCATTTTCATCAAACATGAGTAAAAACCAACTTTAATTGGAGTTGTTTATTTATGTACCTGAGATATATGTTCCCTTCCCAGGCACTTGGAGTAATCCCAGAGTGTCACTGGGGGTGCCCGCTAGTTGAATAAGAAAACGTTGTTCGTTTACATAGGGAAAATAATACAATGTTAATATGTTATACTAGTCTAGATAATCCGCGATTGGCTGTTTGGGAGGGGTGAAAAGGTTGAGGGAATGGAATTTGAGGGATTTAGTGGGAATAAGTGGGATTTATTCGCTAAAACCGAATCATCATGCCTAGTCTTGCCACCACGTTTTGTCACCCACATCTGAAAAACCCCGCTCCCATCCCCCATCGTCTTTTCTTTTCGACAAATTTCTCCATCATCTTCTCTAGGCCCCTGCTTCGTCCCCTTCGAGATCTGCTGTCTCCTCTCCTCACTTCTCCTTCCTCTTTTTGTCAAAACCATCCTCGTCATCAGCTAAGATTTGGTAACTTAGCCATTTTTTTGGCTGCAATTAATTTTAATTAACAAATATTAATTTACAACTAAACTCGAAGACATCAAAATGCATGTATACAGACCCTCAAATTTACCTTTTATTGCCCGCCTACCCGGTTAGTATGATCCAACTCCCACAACAATCATTAGTATTTCAGATATTCATCTCTTTTGTAAAATCACTCACTCTGAACCGTTCATAAAATTTAAAGTTTAGTTCGCTTTTGCAGCTTTACCTTCTTCTGTTTACGGGTCTTTTTATGCATGTTGAATTTGCCAACACGTGACTACCGTACACAATGAGAATATTTCAAATGAGAAAGAAATTGTTGATCCAAGCCCAGCAGTAATGCATGGTTCATCAAGAAAATTGCATTTCGTGGAACTGTACTAGACTTAATTGCAGAGCTTTCAAATCATAATATTTAATGAGCAAATGACTTCACCAAAAGCCTAATTGCGGGTCCCGTCATTACAGTTAAAAAACAATCGTCTTTGTAGGAAGAACTTTGATATCGTCGCTACAAGGTCGAACAACGTTTAGCGGCGAGGTCAAGAATATTATGGGTTTTACACGAGTGAATTTTCCCAGATAATTTGTGGAGTGAGCTGATGGCGAGCACGTGAAGATCCGGAAATGACACGGAAGTGAACTAAGATGGGGAATTTTACGGACCTAATAAACGTTTCCGATCTTTTCGTAAGATTTCAATAAGTTTTAAAGCTATTTCAGGAACACGATTTCTCATCATGGAATTGTTCAATTTTAGCTTAAGAAGATACTTTTATCTGCTACGCAGGCTTATAAGCCACATTGTCTGAAGAAATTCCATTATTCAAGGCTATGTGACAGTTCGAGATCCATTATGTTGTACGTAGGACCAAACATCTCAGCTTTGTGGGTCCTTTTTGGATAACTCAACGTTTACAGTCCACAGAATACTCCTCATCGCTGCTGGAATCTCTTTCAAGTTATTCTCATTCTAATTCTCACTTCTTTCAAGTTATTCATAGTAGAGCCCTCCTATTTGATACCAACACTAATCTTAATAGCAACTACAACCTTGGCTCACTCCGTATCCAGCATAGCGTCAAGACAAATTTGCTAATTTCTGTATTGTAAACTTCAAGGCTTCCAAATCGGACGAGGACGTCTCCTTGGGATTCTGCCTGGAGACATTACGTTTTCAGCGGGTAAAATCAGAACATTGTCGACCGCAGGAGTTTCATATAAAGACTTGTTCTTCATTTCAAGGTCTGAATCGGGATTTTCCGGCGCCTCGTCAGGAATATTTGTTTTCTCTTTGATATGCTTCAATATTACCAGGTCACTGTCGACAAAAATTGAAACAAACGTCGATCGTTTCACGAACATGCCTGGTAGAAAGCAGATTGTCACGAAAGAAATATTAACTTATAGAAAGCCGCCACATCGTAAGAGGGGAAAAAACTAAATACCGAGGTCAGTGTAATTTGCCGAGAATCAGACTGAAGATTTGTCGATAACTGTAAAACCGAATGATTTTCCGTATTGTTGAATCCAGATAGGCCCATTAGCAAGCTTTATCGCAGTTTCGTGACAATACGCCCTACCAATGATGAGATTGTGATAGGAGCTTAGCAAACAAACAGTAAAAAAGTATTGATCTGAAGAGAAATCAGCTTAAAACAAAGAGAAAATCCGAGGATGATTTTTCTCTCCATACCCCAAATTGACTTGGAATTGATGACAATTTTATTACCTCAACAAGTAACAAGCACTCGTTCGCAAGTGACCGCAACAGTTCTCTGGTCCTCTTTCGGGATTCCAAATGTTGGGTAATTCTATGGCGGAGAAGAGAGAGGCACTGCCAAAGCCTGTTCAACTCATTTTCCCTGGAGAAGTGGAAAGAGTCTAGCATATTAAAAGGTTAAATTTTGTTATTAAAAAGATGTATTTTTTTCCTTTTTGGCGCTGAATTGATTAGGGTGGGTCCTCGACCAATGTCAGAATGCATTGATTCCTCCTCAAAACCAAGATCAACCCCGAAATGAAGAAACAATTGGGATGAGGCAGCGAGAAGTTGAAAACATTTTTGAAAAGAAAAAGTTGGAAATGTTGGGTAGTATAATGTAGGGCTCAAGCCTAAATGTCTTTTTCATGCTGAGGTACTTGGCTGGCCAGTTGAGGATACTTTTATTGCCTCCAAACCTCCAAAAGCAATTTAAAAACGCTGAACTATAGAGGAAGAATAATTAGCAGAAAACACCCCAATGATGCACAATTTTCGAACCTTGCTTTTCCTGAATGTAACAGAGGCAGTGCCAACAGTAAAAGTTCCTACACTGGCACATGGGATGCAATTAGTTAGGATGCAACCACATGGTAAACACTTAGTTATTTTACTAGTGAGTTCAACATGTGCTTGACAAGCATGACAAGCAAGATTGGAGTAAAGAAAGATAGTAGCAGAAGCTTCAAGTGTGGACATTAGAATACCACAGTCTGACCCATGGAATCCTTTTTATAGCCCAGAAAGGGGTGTGTTTTCACCCTGCTCCTTGTCATCCTTGGTAGGAGTTCTGCCGGGCGTGTCTCTCCTCCAGATTCCCCAGCTCGGTTATTCTCGGTCCTCTCTCTTCCCTATTTATTCCTTACATGTTCTAGTAATAATTATATTAGATGGCATAACGATCCAAAAGTTCTTTCCCCAACCTACTAGTTCATAAAATACAAAAAAAAAAAAAAAAAAAAAAAAAAAAACTTACACTATTATTGATTGAATGCCATGAGTTAGAATGAGAAAGAAGGAAGGGAAAATCGAAATCCACTTCCCTTCCACCACGAATTTAACGCCCTAAATAAAGTCAAGGAAAAGCGCCAGAAGGCGAAAATTAGGCCACCGAACGAGGTGTTGACACTTGACGAGTGACTTCATCCAAATAAAAATTGGCACGTTGGATGGCGCAACACGCTCTCCTACAACTCGGCTCGATGACCCGAGCGGAACACACGATGGGAAGGCAAACACGGGTTGAACGAAGGCGTTCACACTTCACCGGTCGCCTACGATACCGTATCGAAATTGTGTTGCCAACCAGGTTGGAAATGTGCAGCTCTAACTCATAAAAAACAAGTCATTCTTCGGCGGTGTCACCATCCCATAACCGGGTGAAGGTCTTGGGAAATATTCCGAAAAAAAATATGTTTTCTAAGCGTCGAAACCTATTTTTACGAATAAGTAAACGCTCCAGGGCATGTCCTGTTTAAAAAGCGTTTAAATTTTACAAATTTATCATTGTACAGGAGGGCAAGAAATCCTGGTTTTGGCTGTCCCCCTGACCAAACTGACTACGGAAGTGATTTGTCAGTAGAAGTAGGAGGTGGTGGATATACTGTGGCAGGGAGAGAAATCTCATCAGGTGCAGTAAGGCAGAATCTTCTCCTCCCCCACCATACCTTTCAAAGTAGGATCGCTTAGAATTCTACCAAAAAGGACTACTCAAAAGCAAATCTTTTAGAGTAGTACACCACTCCTATGAGTTTCGTCCGAGAAAGACAAACGTTCAGATAAAATCTCAAAAATTGTGAAAAATGAGAATACTTTTTTCGCGAAGTTACAAGATCCTAAGAACTCAAATGATGCATTTTCAACCTGATAGACACCTCAAAAACCTGTACAGTAGACGAAGCAGTTGTCTAACAGTGAATGTTGGATTCGACATTCGACGGATTGGACATTCCGGTGGAATGTTGGATTGCTGAAGTAGCCCACATTACTCTTGCCTTTAGAGAAGCACGCTCTAGCGGCCACCTATGAACCAGAATATTATTTTGAATTTTTCCAACGAAGGAAGGACCTACGTCCAACATTGATCAATGAAGTCCGTTCCTATAGAATTAACCTCTTAGGTAGAATTGGGCCGAATACGAGATACAAAAAACCTCTACAATGAGTGAAGAGTTCACAAGTTAGCCGAGTGGCCGCTAGAGCGCTGATGAAACGAAAGGGTGGAGGGGCTTTGGGTATGAACGTCAGTTGACGAGGTCAAGGAAGGGGAATGAGGAAAGAGGAAAGGATCAGCCGACTTATAAAAATATTGTGAAAAACACTACGAAGCGACTAAAATTGGATTTGGCAAAATGTATGTTCACTAATCAAAGACTAGTTATCTCTGACGAATAATCGTCGCTACTCTTGTTTTATCTATCCATCTAAATTGGTGAACGATGTTCAAAAAGGGTAGACGCAGACATGATTAGAACGGTTCATTTCAAAGGGCGTCGAATAACGAAGCCAATGAGGATCCGCACGAATCCACGAGACTTTTGATTGAACACAAACGAAAATCGTGAGACACGTACCTGACGTAGAGGGACCTCTTCTGCGACGTTCTGAGTAAAGTCCCCGTACTGCGACACCTGCTGAGACATCTGCTGTTTCAAGTCGTGAATTTTCGCTTCGAACCGATTGTAATCTTCCGGTTTATACTGAGCTACTATCGTGACGGTTTGTCCGGCACCCTGAGAACAAATCGATAAATACGATTAGCATTGAGGAGAAAAGTCGAGCGAATCAATTATTCAAGCATAAGAAAGAGCCGTGTTCAGATACTCATCCTTTATTCAGGATTTTAAACCGTGTGTGCTGTTCGTGAAAGGAGAGTCTAACAAGCATCAAAACCAAAAAAAGTAAAATAACCTTGTCGCGGTAAAACTCGTGGTATGACTGGAATAACCTGATTTACATACCTTCTATTGGGAAAAGATGACGAAACTAAGAACATTATTCGTATAAATAATCAAGTAGGCACCAACAAACTTGCTAAATCTAAATATAAACCTGAAGTTGTCCCCCACTCAAATCGTTATTAATAATTTACCATCTCCATTCACAGATTCTGAAATCGCTCAATTTCTAAAATGTTTGAAGAGTGATCAACAGAACTAAAATTATCGCTCATTCGTGAACAATGTTGGGCTCCGGATTGAGAACGATCATTACCGAGATTCTTTGCATAGATTCTTTGTGACATGTCCATGAAATGTCCCGGACTAATCCTCACATTTTGGACACCTTCACATCAACCTATGTTAATGTTAATGTATGGTATTTCCTCTCGCAGGTGGCAAAATCAGACGATCATACGATTAACCAGCGTTTTTTGTTTCCTAAATATCGATAAAAACGTGACGATTCGGGGAGTAGAGATATTTTTCAATTTCCGCGATAGATTTGGCGGCAAGTTTGTGAGGCATCCGTTTCACATGTTGGTTCAGAAACTTGAAGAGCTGATGAAAAATTAAGAAACAAGGACTTTTAAAAAATTACGAAAAAATATACTTAGAAGGTTTATCCGTCTAATATCGGTGGATAAAAACAGTGTAAATATTGCATTCGAAGTTGCTAGTGGGGTTCTCTGGAGTAACGTTGCCCCACCAACAAAAATTACTACAATCATACACATTCGGGTGGAATTGGTGAGGTTTCGACTGGGTCCACGCGATTTTTCTGTAACTATGGATCTTGGCGGCCACTTTCGTAGCTATGAAGCGGTAAAGCGGATTATTTTGGTCGTTCCATCGCTCATGAGAGGGTGGTGATGGAGTTTCCTCACCAGTTCTATTAATAGTGCGTTACCACGGTCAGAGCTTGTCGTAGGTTTCCTCTATCCCGTCTCGTTCGCAACTTGAGTGGTCGGTATCAAGTTTAGCATAGCATCAGAGTCAGGCTCAGGTGTGTCTGAAGCCCATCTCCTTTTTCCCCCTCGACTGGACGGCCGAGCTTGTTTCTTAAAGGGCCAGACTAGATAAAAAAGTCTCGCGTTCAGCTGCGGCAGCAACTTCAGAAAACGTTCCGTCCGCTGGTCGGAAAGCCCATTCCGACTTGTCAAAGCCAATTTACGTCCGAGTCCGTGCTTCAGGGGAACCTCTTCGCTCACTTTGCCCCCTACTCTCTCGCTCTCGCTAGCTACCGTAATGGCTTGCACCTGAGGCAACAAAGTTCTCAAACGTGCTCGAACAGGGCCTTTTCCTTCACTCCCCCTCACACTCCTCTACGGACCAAGAGGAGACGACATTTGGCGAATGACGTTTCATTTCAACGATCCGCACCCGAGTTTCCATCCGCACCCCCAGCGGAATGGGCAACTTTGTGTAGCCGATAACTCAGACTTTCACATTGACAAAAACATCAATCTTCCGGGAGCGAACGAAGGGATTCACTCAAGGATTATTTCTATACTACAAACGTGTCATGAGAGCACTTGGTACTTATTGAAATTCAACTAAACAGGCAGTTCAACACACAATTACCTACTGATCCCGATAGAAGTCGCTTATCATCATTCAACTTCCAAAACGCCTGAGATCTGCTTATTTCGGAAGTCTTCAGAAACTCAATTTCTGTGTGAAAAAAATTAGCACCGGCATTCCACTTCTTACTTAGGTAGAGAATATAGAGCACTGAGTATCACTATTCCTCCTATCTTTCATAGGGGTTGGTTATTCCTGGGACCAGGAGCACAGAGGACGTATTCCAGTCGCTTCAGCGTCCAAAATTGAGTGGAAAATGATACCCCAAGCACCAAGGTACTCGAAGCGCCACATTGTCGTAGTTTAACCTTCACGAACCGCGTCTCATTTGTAGACAGAAGCACAACTGATACGAAAACACTTACACGCTTTACAGCAGGTTTTGAGACACTCCATCTGGAGATATAGCCTCAATATATTTGGAGATATGTCCATAATTAGACATCAGAGAAGTTCCATCACTACTTATTGAATGGTCTCGTACATAAGTGGACGATGAAATTAGTTGACTTATGAGAAGCACATTCAGCCCGGGTGAGCTGTTGCTCATCTTCAATCCCCTCATGTCCCATAAAAGTCTGTCAATTATTAGTTATCATGTTACGATGAAAAGTGGAATTATCACCTTGAGTGCTTGAGCGGCTTCCTCGTGCGTGGCCGTTCGCAAATTGACGCCGTTGACGCTGAGGATCTGATCGCCTCGTTTAAGGTCCCCAGCCATGTCTGCAGGACCTCCTGCCAGGATGAAGGAAACGAAGATCCCCTCGCCATCTTCTCCTCCGACGATGTTGAACCCAAGACCGGAGTTCCCTTTGTTGAGAACGATCGTTCGAGCCTCTCTGAAACACGGAATATTTTATCAACGAATTGTTAAAACTCAACAAAATACAAATATACGAGTATGAGTAAAAATATTTTAGCCATGATACAGAGTTATTTCGGTGGCGTAGGCTGCGACACGCATGGTTTGATGGTGAGTTGGTGAATTTTTTTGCACCAACTCAAAGAAAATCAGACTGCGCTGCGATTCTGAGCCTTAGGAGACACCCAATTCAGAAATACAGTTCAGTTTATCTATCAAAGAGCAGAGAAAGTACAGAATGCACACAAATAAACAGTATATAGGTATTCTTTTGTATTCATACCTGCACGGATAATTTTTCAAAAATTGTTGTTTTGGTTAGTTAGTTGGGGTAGGGGTCAAAATGTGTTTTTTGAAAAATGGATTTTCGAAATTTTGGACGATCTAGGCGTGTAGGGTATCATTCTCGACTAAATTTTGGGACGCTGAAACCAATGAGACGGGTCCCGGAACGATTGGCGCCCTCTGGATGAGGTTATGGGTCAAAATAATATAGGTCTATCTATTTGCCTTCTTCGAATATTGTTTTTCAAGATTCCTGGTACCAAGGAGTGTGGGATTTTCCACTAAATTTTGGACGCTGAATCGATTGGAGTGAGTCTCTATGCTCCCGGTCCGAGGAATAACCAACCCCTGTGATTTTATACGCTGTAAACGCTCCAGTTTTTAGCCCAAGAGAATATTGAGGATTTGTAGCATTTGCGATGAAGTAATTTCTACAAATTGATACTTCTATAATTAGATCTCAGTAAGAAAAAAAAATGAGAAGGTCACAGTATTGATGATGAAACAGTAAGGAGAAACTTGGAACAATGAACCCAAACTGGAAAAAAGTAAGAAAAATCGGTATTTACGCCTTTTGAAAAGTTTTCTACCTTCACATTTTATTCACGGAGATTTTCTTCCGTGAAAATTCGTCATTTTAATCCCTAACGAAAAACAATACAAAATAAAAGAGACGAAAAACGCACAACGCCACTCGGACTCTTGATCAATTTATACAAGGAAGAAAAAAAATCTCGTTAAATTAAAATGAAACGCTCCAACTGACTACTCGTTAACCCTTCTTAAGCCGTGTAGATCCCTCTTCTTCATCTTCACTGTTTTATTAATTTGCCTGAGAGTCAGATTAAAAACGAAGCTATTTACGATTCCCTCGCTCTTTCGTTTATTGCTATTCTAAATGACTGGGCTTTGAAATGAGTAAATCTTTACGAGTGAAGGATCTTTCCGATAAGGAAACCATTGGCAGATGCTGGCTTGCCAACTCGAATGGGCCATTGAGTAATTATACAGAAAATCATTTTATAATTTTGTAGGGGCGAACGAAAGTAACGTAAGGAATTTCATTTTCTACATTTTATTCATCTTTCTTTGGGGAAACAAAGAAATCAAGTCCCAGAATTCGGAAAAAATTAACGTGAATTTAGTTGTGTTTTGAGCAGGAAAGAAAAACTTACTACGATTGCCAGGATTTCCATCATTTTAGCTCGGGTTTATTTTCTAAAGTTGTATGTCAGGTTGTCTATTCTGGGTGGATTATCGATTTATAGGATGGGAATTGACAAGTGGCAATCATACTCGTACAACATCTTGAAACATCTTCTTCTTCTTTTTCCTGTATGTCATAGGCTTCATATATGTGTCATGAACCACCACTGTTCAGCGTAACCTTACCATCGAAGAACCAAAATGGCCCTTGTTGGCCCAGTTAGGTTGGCAGTAGGGTAAAGACACATCTCCACGCGACATTGACCTAACCCGTCATCCTTGCCCTTTACTGCGATGCTATCGCGTGGTTTTCGAGTCCAGCCACTTTACAATAATTTCAGTTGGTCTTCTAAATTTCCAGATATTGCAAAAATTTGTACTTTGAAATGAAAAATGTATGGGGGATTGTGAAGATTGCTCAATAATACTAATGATTCAAGTTTTATAAGTCGAATCAACGAATAAATTGCACTTATGAGGAGCTATCTAAACAGCGAGGATTTTGACTTGGATAATATAACTTGAAAAGGCTCAACACGGATACGTGGGATGACCGCTGGCTTGATGAGGACTCCAGACCAGTCCGTTTGTCGACATCATTTATGGAACTCTCGGTCGCTAAAAATAACTTCCCACTAAGCGGGTTCCCGCGTGCCATTCCTTCTTCGACAGCCCTTCTGGAGACGTCACCGGCGAGAGGAAACCTATCTTCTGGGAATAGGTAAAGGCTACGGAGGAGGCGGCCATGAAAATAAAGAAGAGGCAGCCCCACGCATGAGAACTACAGCTTGTTTCAGATTTAGTTAAGCACAGAATTTGAATAAACACTTTTTGTTTCATCAATATTAGAATAAAACGCCATTTATTCGCATAAAAAAGTGTCCCGGGATGGACCCCGCTCACCAAAGGAATCATTCCAAAATGGATTTCCAATATTTAAGAGATCTGGACGATTGCGGGGTATCTTCTTCCCCGCACACCTATACCACCATTTACTTCAGACAATCGATCTTGTTTCAGCAATCGGTTTATTGATTGTTCGATGGATTCAAGAGCTCATCATCAGTTTTTAGTAGAATGACGCTGATTCCGAGTCCAAGATGAACATTTTCATACTCACGGATGACAGCGAGAGTTTTGAGTCATTCGTCTTTCTGGGATGCTACCAACTTGAGGTTACACATATTTCCATTGCCCAGGGTTCTCTAAGAGTGCTTTTATGGATGGCCAACGTTACTGTAAGTATTTAGGTGATGTGACTACTCACTTGAGAGCTCGTCGACGGGTAAGGGGGCTCGCATAGTGTAAGATGAAGTTGTTGAATTTGGGCAACATGGTACGAGGTCATGTTCCGAGCACTGACTGAGTGGAAGGCGCTGGAAAACCTCCCAGTGGTGTTCACTTTCGACAATGCGACTGTCCCTCGAGTCATTGTGAAACCCACGAGTGCATGGCGTTGATTAGAACAACCCCCCAACTGTCGACGTCACCACACCAAAGACCAGGCGATGCTTCGTCGATTGAGTTGATTGTTTACCTCCCACGAGAACCTGACCGGTGGACGCAAACGTGTACGGCCAGTGCGATGGGTTTTATTCAGAGGACGAGTTGATTTGAACACTGGGTTATTGTGTCATGCCTATCGATATTCCCCTAGCTAGGAGACTGTCAGGGCTGAAGAAGTAGTTCATGTTATGGGATTTTGCATGACGACTTTAAAATAATTGAGTTGATTCCGACGTTCAATTCGAAAATGAGCCGTGTCGCACCGAATGACCAAGGATTCAAATGTAATGGGAATTTATTTTTATTCCCTATCCCTTCACAAAGTCACATGTAACCCACTAAATTCTTTCACAGGGGCTGGTTATTCCTCGGACCAGGGCACATGGAGACTCATTTCAATCGATTCAGCGTCCATAACCTCTTCTGTGGGCACCAATCGTTCAGGGACCCATCTCACTGGATTCAGCGTCCAAAATAAAGTGGAAAATGATACCCCACACGCCTAGGTACCAGAAATCTCGAAGATCCATTTTTCGAAATACAAATGTTGACCCCTACCCCGCCCAAATTTGGTGCGTTCGGGCTGAAAAGTGTCGAGGACCAACTAGAGCCGGGAACGGACTCCTGACCCAAATTTCAGATTTTTAGAAAATTTTCTACTAGGTACCAAAGTTGGCATGTACGGCAGACGGACATTTGACTTTTTTGATATATACACTTTGAAACGCCCCCAAAAACATTTTGGGCCGAATCTGAGAGATTGCATTTTTGTGTGAAATTATGGTTATTCCTTGAGTAATCAACCAAAATTGAAACTTGTCATCTAGGCCATCATGTAGAGGACTCATGTAACCAAAACGGTAAGTACATTAGGCTACAGAACATGAAAAATAACTCATATCTTCTTGAAGGAATAATAGCCTCAAGAACACAACGCGAACTAAAATGAGCTAAAACCCCCATGAAAATGACCAATTCGGCCAACATGCGATCATTCCTAGCGGTACCGTTTTCGAATAAGACTAGAAAGGTAAATATCACCTACAACAACCAAGTTGTTTCGATTTTTTTTTTTTTTTCGTTTGTTTACAATACACTTTATCTCGAGAATTGGAGTGGTTTCATAGGAGATATAAACCTCCCTCTCACAAATAAGGAAGTGACTAACCTGCACTCAATTTATTGCACTACCGTAAGGGGACGTCTCGTCAAATTAAATGTTTTACTTGGAATGAGTGCCATCATTCTCAATCACTTCAAAAGGTTTTATCACTGGTGATATATCAATCATAAAAAGAAAATTCTAGTACCACTGTAAGCTGAGTGATCCGACTTTAGCCGGTACAAGATTCAAAAGCTAAGAAAATGGTGACTGAAGACAGGCCTCACGGAATTTCGTACATTGCCAATTCTGCAGGAGCTCTGATGACGTAGAATTTAGAAATCAAAATCTCACTTGAAGCCCCGTCAGATCTAATCGAAATTCGAGACGCTGCTCAATACGAAGGAATGCGGTCAAGCGGACACAATACCAATTAGTTGTTCAGGACGCTCTGTAACGCGAAAATAAATTCGAAATTCTGATTTGGATACAGAAAAAGGAAGAAAGACGGGTTTGTTATTCAGAAAACTCAACCCTTCTCCCCACCGAGGCCGCTGAGTTCAATATAAATTCAAAATCCAACCTCTGAAATCGGTCGTAGGTCACCTAAGATGCCCTAAACGGCCTTGGTGGTCCTAAACGGTGCTACTTTATTGGGCTATTGCAGTATTTATTGTAAGAAGTAATGTATGATAATGCAGCTTAGTAAGGGTGCTAACGATAATTCAGAAGTAGATAGAACCTTGAAGAGAATCTCTCGCGCTGATTATCAAATGAAATGGCGCGAAAAAATATTTTTTGGTAAATTGAAACGTGATGTGCGATTCACGATTCTCTACACTCCTAGATTGAAAACATTAACGGAGTTACACGACGTCAGTTTCAATTCGCCAGTTCAATAATGACGTCATCCCAACCGATAAAACCAAAATGTGAGAAAACAACTTTACCCTGGAGCGAGTAGGTCAATGTAAACTGGGCTAGGTGGCGCTTCAGCGGGCTCGTGTCCTTTCTGGCTGGCGGGATTGTATGGTGAGTCGGAACATGAAGAGCACAACAAGTTCGACAAACACGCAATTGGCGAACATCCGAAAGGTGTGGACGTTTTAGGCGAACTGACACCAGACGACACCATCGTACAACGGAGAGGAAGAGTAAACAAATTGATTTATTGGTGTATTTTGTAGGTAGTGTACGACGAGAACAACTTCGCACTCAACTACTAGGCTATTCTAGGTGAGGTTGTAGTCGAACGAAAAGAATACACTGTAATTTCGAGCTCAACGCAAGTTCTCAACAAGATGTGACCTCTTTCGCATATTCACGAACAGGTGAAAAGCAAGACGCACATTCACACTCCACACTCTTCAATTAAACGTTTCTCCTCAGTGACATCACGGAACTGAGGCGCGAAAGTCACATCGATCGGCGGCAGCTCAGATAAGATTACCGGCTCGATTTATCGCCGCAATGTAACTGCCATTCTCACGAAAACGTACAATATTAGTTCAGCGGGATGATCCACCTCATTCATTAATCTCATTTGCCGAAGAATAACAAAACCGTACGGCACCTTCAACGCAGATAACGGGATGACGTCCTTCGTAAGAAATCCCTCACTGGTATTTACACTCTCGTTCGCAACAACAGCTGAGCGATTGGATGAGTGGAAAATCCGATTCTGCGAAACACGCGACGATAATGTCGAGAACATACACAATCATTCGAGTGAATTATCGAATATAAGTCACAAGTGATGTTCACGCCAGGCATCACCATGATGCATCAAATTACGCTTTCTAATCGGAAAATGAGTAAAAAATACGATACTAAACATATGAAATACATACAATAGAAAGGAAAATAGTCGATAAGAATATCCTCAATAAAATATTTTTTCTAAAAGCTCAATTAATTATGGCCCCAGATTGATAAATCGCTGCAAATTCATTCACATGGGTTCCTTGGACCAGCAGCATGGGGATTAATTGGGTAAAACAGGGAGTGTATATTCAGCGTCCGCAATTTAGTGGAAAACAATACTACACACGCCTAAATCGCCAAAAATCTGGAACATGGGAAAAACGGGGAAAATATTTAAAATTGTGTGGAATAAGATACCCCAGACGCCTATATCGTCGAAAATCTTGAATATCCATTGATCGAAAAGCTAATTTTGACCTCCCCCCATACAATCCAATGGGTCCCCTACCAACATTTTAGATTTTTAGAAAAATTTCTACGACGGCGGATGGACATTGTTCTTTTTTATCTAGACACCTTGCAACGCACAGAAAAATGTTTTTGAGGTAAATCGGAGTAGTTAACTTTCTGCATGAAAACATTGGCCGATTATTCAAGGAACACCCAACCAAACGCAACGTTAGTCCTGAAAACTATGAAAAACTCATTTTGAAAATACCCATAACGTCTTTGTGGAGCAACCATGAAAAGAACCGTGGTTACACAGATCTGAGTGGAGTCTGCGGAATTTCGGAGTTTGTGGACTAATGGCAGGCAAAAAGCAGATACTCGTACTTCAGGTATTGTGCACTTTGCAATCCCAACAATTTGAAACCTACGGAGGGAATGTTATATTCCGTCAATACAGTAGTGTAAAAACGAAAATCTGGTGGTTTTTTGAAGAACCAAATAGGTCATTTCAGCTATGAAAATCTGCTCAGATGTCCTCTCGGGCGCTGTTCATCATGTAAATCCTCCACCTCGAAGGAGTCTTTCATTAGCTATTCATTTCCCTCGAGTCAGTTGGAGCGCTGCTTTAGGTGCCATTAAATAACTTTCATTGCCTCATTTCCTTCTTACAAGGAAACTTTTGCTTAATGGTTCGCTTGATGGGAAAGATGATCTTACGAGTCCACTAAAGAGTTTGGTTATTGTTATAAGAATTATATGTGCCTTAGATAGGTATGTCCATAAGAAAAAGATAAATAAGTTGCATTGGTGATGGCAGTTTCAAGTTATTAACCAGAATTCAAAAACCACCAATTCATACCCTGGATCGGCCGTAGAAGCAGCGCGAGTAGAGGGCGCCATCAACGTCAGGGATCCCAACCCAGCCATAAAACATTATTGCAGACAGCCAATTTTTGTATGTTTTGATAAGCTATTTCAACAAGAGCGGTGGGAGTAATAGTTAGAGACAAGGCTTCAATCTGGGGGTGACTGAATTAGTTGAACGTGCTTTATGCGATGGTTTCAAATATTATACGATGTTGAACTTTTGTACAATTGGAATTTCTGGAGTCCGTACAAATGTTGAATTAATTAAAAATTCTCAGAAATCGACTTTGCTTTGCCAAGTCAGAAGCGAGTTTACTGGCAATTTTGGTTAACGACGGCCATAACCCTACCATTGTTCCTATTATCTACCCTTGTACAACGACCAACCACAACTAGTGAGCCTACATCAAAGTGCCTCCTTCTGCAGTACGTACATGGTCAAAGGGAGAAAGGAACGAAAGTGTGTCCGACTTCTGCCACCCACTGGTCAGAGTCACGACAGGGACGTAAGACAGTAGCGTCACCCCCAAGGGACAGACGGCCAACTGTTAGCGTTCTGGGCTGCCCTCGACTGCAGCTTTCTCCTCATTCGGAACAATGCGGATTCTCATCTTCTCGATAAAGAGCGGCAAGACATAAGGAAGCTGACGATGATAATGAACATTAGACGTTAATGACGAAACGAAACGGTGGAATTCACGAGCCTTTTGATGGCGGTTCAAGAGTGGGGTCACCATTTCGATTACCTCACATGGCCAATGCAACCAACGAAGAGACGCTATCAACGGCAACAATTACGAGTTGGTAAGTAATATCACGCAGAGCATAAATGGTCACAACTGAAAAGTGATCTGACACACTCCATTGCGTCAGTGAATGCAGTCGAGGGTTGCTTAATATTCGAGCTACTTCCGAAAGCTTCTCAGGATCAACAGTTATCAAAATTTATTGACTACATAAAATCCACTCATGTTCGCAGCACCATGTTACGATTTCATAATTTCATTCTCATTTCGGTGAGAAATTTTATCGAGCACACCCTTCAATGCCCGTGCTTACGTATAAATTACTTGGAATGCAAACCGAAATTTACGTTAAAACCTCGAACGTCGCGGATTCGAAGGTACAGCGAAAAAAATGTAACTAGAACAAATTGTATTCTAAACCAGCTCAATAGACGAAACAAAAGTTGAAATTGACAGAGTGGCGCTCGTTGAAACGCTGTCCTACTACAACTGCTAATTAACTGAAGAAGTACAAATAATGCAAATAATGGAATTTGCTCTAAATTTATTCCCTTAGCTCGTATATTTATAATTGTTGAAATAAAATTTACGGCTCCTAAAATTGATGAAATACCAGCTAAGTGAAGTGAGAAGATTGCTAAATCTACTGATCTTCCATTATGTGATAAATTCCCTGCAAACAATGCGATAATAATGACAACATTTCTCTTGAAATTGTGATAGAATGACAATAAACTCATGTATTGTGTTTTTCTTCTCTTTTAAGACAATTTCTCAACTACTAGACGAGTTAACAGTCTGGGAATTTCAACTCCCGATCAGCCCTAAAACGAGTTCACAAATTGAGTTCCTATACTTCGATTTATTTTTTAGACAAGATTGTAAACATATTAGACGAGTTTGATTACACCTAAATTCCGATTCTACTAATCAATGACCATCAAGCCAACACAATTCCTGAACATTTGATTCGAATCTGGTGACGATTGTGGCCACCATGGCTGGGAGAAGAAAATGTAGAAGAAAACCAATTTCACTTGAAAGTTTTTTTGTCGTAATTTTTGCCATTTTGGAATAAATATTATTAATTTTTAACTGTCCAGTTGCTAAAATAATAAAAACCACAATATTAAAAGAATTGATGAAATTCATAAAAAATAAAATGAGAACAAGATGTGTTTTATGATCATTCCATGATGTTCGTTTGAGATGTGTATTTTCCCGAGTTGCTGCTGAATCATCAATCCTACAAGTACTAGAACATGAAAAGTCGATAGTCGGCTAAATTACTTGTCATTGAGTCGTATAGGGGTAAGTACTCATGTGAAGAGAAAGATGAGATCTAATGAGCAGCGATGATCAAGTGGCGAGGGTGAAAGAGCTCGACGAGAGAGTGGAAAGAAAAGGAAATCGATCGCCGTCGAAGACACTGGCATCATTTCCAATAATTGCGGCTCTTAGCCGAATGGGACAGAAATCGAAAGAAAGCTGATGGGTTAAGTCTCGACTGCCTTCTCGTGAAAAAAGGTCGTTGTCATATTTCTCGGGGCAGGTCTAGGTTGGTGAACGATACGCGACCTCCAACACAGTAGTTACAAAGTAGGGGTGGAACAGGGGAGGAGGGGAGGTTTAAAGATGACGAGAAAGTGCGACGAGAGCGTGATTGAAGGAATCGGACACAAGACATATCCCACAAGGTCGGAAGGTTGGTCGCAGAGGTCGGTGGATTTCGGTGATTGACGAAATGAAAGAGGGCCAGATTGGAACAACCAGAACCCGAAGGAGTTCAAGGAGTAACAAGTATCATTGGAACGAATCTCAAACGACTTGTGGTTCTGCGACGAGTCTCGGGAAGGATAAATGAAAAATTCCTAGTGGGGCACACATACTTGATTATCTTGCAAGCTCGTACAAGACACAAATTCGTAATTATCACTTATCGGTGGCTTCTGACAGGAGTCAAGAATACGACCACCGAAAGACTGACCTTCGGCGCTTCAAACCACCAAAACAACGCCAGAAGTGAGTCACAGTCAGAACGTCCCCTTCTTGTGATTCACTTGACGTTCCGTACTTCCAGCAGGGACAACGCACGATGACGTCATAGGGCCGTGATTTATAGCGGTTGATAGCGGGTGGGCCAACCAATAAGTTAGAGGTGGATATGATCGAGACAGGTTGGCAGTGAGGGGACAGCTCGCAGATAGATGGACATCGGAATGGAGTACAAGTCGAAATGGTAGCGTTTTTACTTGGCCTTCGGTGACATGAAAAGAAATGAACTATTCGCACACGGTGCAATAACGACAATTCCTTCTTTTCAGATCATCCACCACGAAGCGGCGGTCGACGAAATGACAACATCGATTCACCGGTCTTGACTATGAAGTCCATGAAATGTCCACTTCAAGTCCAATTCAAAGCACCGAAGTTGTATTATTGTTTGCTCCGTCCCATTCGGTATAAGAGCTCGATCCTCCGCGGGAGATTGAGTCATCGGATGGATTTCTCGGGAGGGATGGGCCTCAGTTGATTCGCATTGTTTCCCAAGTGTCCTCTACCCCCTTCCACCAGTGCCCGTCTCGAAATAGGATGAGCTGTCCTCGACAAACCTCAAATTGTAATTTGTCCGACGCGTCTGTTCTGGCCCCTTCCTGCCGTTGTCTTCCTGCGATCAATCCCTTCTCTGCTGGTAATGTCAGCCTTGCGACCTCTTCAGAGAAGAAATAACTTTTCCGCCTATACTTTTTCAACTGCTTCATTGAAGCTCACCATGAACCCTAATTCGAACGCCTTTCTTTATTAACATTATACAAGGTGTTAACCAATAAAGTTAGCAGCCTTCAAGGGATCGATTCAACGACTCATTTGCAAACAAAAATGTTTTGAAGCATTTTTTTAGAGGCTTCGTTTTCAAGGTATTCCAGATTTTTCAACCTTACGTCACTAAAACAGCGTAACATCCCTTAATTTACAAAATAATCTCAATCAAGTATACCAGCGGCCGATGTATTTGTATTTAACGCACGAACGGCTAAAAACAGCCAAATCGTGCTTGATTGGTGTGGTGTGTTCTGGATACAGTTCGGAAAACTCAGCACCACCATTCCATGGTGAGCATTATACAAATACCACCAGCATGGTGTGCATAACGAGCAGCGAATGTATTCATTTCGAGGACGAGTGAGCGAATGATTTTTTGTTACCTTGCAAGATAGGTTAATACCCTGTATATACGGTCTCTCCCCAAACAACTGAAGTTTTTCCACAAAAAACTGGAAGTTGAGGCAATAATGGAATTTCCTTGATTGTTCATTAGAGTAACAACTTGTGGAGCATGGAAATTACATTTATAGTGAAATGCCCGCAATTAAAAAAGACAATGGGTTGACCGTGATAAGGCTGCCAATTACACTGGGCAAACCCCTGGCATTATTGCTATTGCATAGACGAATGGTTACGCTGATGGTGATGATTTCACCCAACTGCATGTAGATGAGAAGAAAATAAATTTAAAATGAAATAAAACGCTGAAAATTACCCTGGAGGTTTCCAGAATACGTTCTTAATGAAGACTCAAAAATACTG
The DNA here is from genome assembly GCA_019603395.1 of Cyrtorhinus lividipennis. Classification (NCBI taxonomy): domain Eukaryota; kingdom Metazoa; phylum Arthropoda; class Insecta; order Hemiptera; family Miridae; genus Cyrtorhinus; species Cyrtorhinus lividipennis. The sequence continues at coordinate 782,721 of CM034003.1, read as the reverse complement.
TTAACAGTTTTTGTTACTCAAAAAAAATCTGCTAATTCTTACACACGGGTTGGTTATTCCTCGAATGGGGGAACAGTGGGTGTGGCGGGTCCCAGACCCATTCCAATCGATTCAGGGTCCAAAATTTAAAGGAATATGATACCCCACACGCCAGGCACCAGAAATCGTGACACATACAAAATGGTGGATACATACCCATTTTGACCCATAACTTCTTCCGGTGGTTGCCAATCGTTCTGGGACCCATTTTATTGGATCAGCGTCCAAAATTTAGTGGAAAATGACACCCTACTTGCCTAGATCGCCCAAAAACTCGAAAATCCATTTTTCAAAAAACACATTTTGACCCTACCCCCCCCCCCCCCAAATTTGGTCCGATCGGGCTGAAAAGTTTCAGGACCCGTCCGGCCGCAACAGACCCTGACCCAAATTTCAGATTTTTAGAAAATTTTCTACTACTAAAAGGGCGCGGACGATGGACGGCGTACAGCGTACGGCGTCAGCGTACGGCGTACGGCGGACGACATCGACCTTTTTTGATCAGGACATCATAAACGTCCAGAAACAATTTTTGAGCCAAATCGGGAGGTTGAACATATCATGAAAACATAGGTCGAGAAATAACCAACCAAAAGTGCCATATTTTTCTTGTATATTTTCCTCCGGTGAGGGGCGATCCGGGCCAGGGACGTCTAGGTCTTCAAAAAGCTCGGAATCTTATTCACAGGAACTGCAAATTCTTCCATGGTTAATTATTACTTTGAGTAAGAGGGTGGGGGAAACAGTGAGTGTCCAGGACTCATTTCAATAGATTTAGCGTCCAACAAATGGACGTACCCAAAAATCTTGAACATCCACATTCAAAATTGATAGATATGAACCCATTTTCCATCTCCGGAGGGCACCAATCGGTCCGAGACGCATCTCAATGGATTTAGCGTCCAAAACTTAGCTAAAATTGACTCCTCAATGTTATGAAAAATCCATATCTAAAAACATATTTTTACTCTATACCTTCTGAGATGCCGTTAACGTCTCAACGAAGGTTCCCAGAGTTCGCTATATGGGCTTTTTGCTGACTCGTTTGGCCGAGCTGGTATGTACATGTATCACCGCTTTTCTTCATTGAGCTACCAACCCTTCAAACTGTGATTCGCAGCACTTCTCTAGCACAATATATTTTTCTTCGTCCAACAAGCCGAAGAAAAGGTGGTATTTACGGAACGGCAGATAAAACGCAAATGGATTCCACGGATCCAGTATTCTCAACTATGAGAAGAAGTGAAGGATTCGTAGTAAAACTGACTGAATATATTGACTTTCGCATAACAAGCAGATGAATTTCTAGCGAATTCACCATCCGATTTAAAAACGGTCCATCTGTAAATTTCTCAGAACTCTGGAAGTTTGAACAATCGAACAATAGAAGTTAATTCTATTCCGAGAATTCTCAGGCTGGTGGTCCAACTTGTGATTTTGAGTTCAATTCTCATGAGGTCAATGTCATTTTTCTTCTATAACTGATCAGAACTCGAGGTAGCCAACCGGTTGCAAATGCTTAAAGAGGGTTTGGTCTCATGTTGCTGTCACAAAATTGAAACTTGACTTAATAACACGATTATGAATTACAATTGACGTATAGCGCTGTTTGCTGTTACATGGGTTCCCTCCGGTACAGAACACCAAGGCCACAAACTCAGGTTTCTTGTTGCTGTCATGCGTCATGTTGCAGTAAGAGCGTGAGGTAGACACGACTGCAAACACACATAGTTTTTTCTGGCTACTGCTGCTGTAAAAAAATCAATTGTTAAGATTAGTTCTGAAGTTTTGGAATTATTTCTGGAGGATTCAGCGGACGGCGGACGGACATTTGGTCTCGATGCCTTTATCCAAAATGAGGAAAATAATTTTTGTCCCGGAACCATTCCATTGGATTCATCGTCCAAACAATAGAAGAAATAATACCCACACCCTAATCACCAAAAACGCTGCAAATTCATTCACACGGGTTTGTATTCCTCGGACCAGCGCATGAGACTCCAATCGATTCAGCGTCCAAAGTTTAGTGGAAAATGATACCCCACACGTCTAGGTACCAGAATTCTCAAGATCAATTCTCAAATAGTAGATGGATACCCATTTTGACCTATAACCTCTTCCGGTGGGCACAGATTTTTAGAAAATTTTCTGCTACGCAGAACGACGTGGACGGCATACGGTGGACGGGCATTTGCTTATTTTGATTCGCACACCTTGAAGCGCCTAGAAAAAAATGTTTGGGCCGAATTGGAGAGATTGACTGCCTGCATGAAAACATAGGTCGATTATTCTAAAAATAACCAACCAAATGTATGAGATACATGCCAGGTAAACGTCATTTATTCTAAATGCGAGATGAATTTTTTAAATGATTTCGTGTTTGATAGGCAAGAAGCCAATTAGATGGCGTTGGGACAAAGATAGACCTGAAATTATACGCGGACGGATCAGCAAGCAAAAACAGCGAACCTTTGTCACGGACATCTGTCATGACCCAACATTTTACGAGAAAAAGCGAGGCGGTATTCCCTCTTTTTCACGCCCTCGTCTACAGAGGAATTCAAGCTCAGGGCCCTTTTCCCGTCAATTCCACATACTTCTCGACCGTCCGTTTCCCCACGACCGAGAGTAGGATGAAGCGAACCGACCCACATCTCCAAGCCGTTTTCCAGCTACGGGATCAACCTCGGGCCAGATACGGGCCGAAATTGAGAACATAAAACCATTTGAGCTCTTCCACGAGCAAAAGGAAAAAGAGCTCAACGAATATGTTCATTTAATCTCAGCCGAGGGGAAAAGGGACCACTGGGAAGATGACGTAGAGACGTCGAGTATACGGGAAACTAGCTGAATATCAAGGCAAGGAGTTGATGCGGGATGTTTCAGGCAGTTCATTTTGCTGTTACAATAATTATAACTCACTGCGCTTGCTTTTCTGGGTAACCTCACTTTATAGTCATTTGTTTATTATTCTTGTTGGAATTTTCCCCTACACAAACATTACCCATTCAAAAAGTAACGGAATCATTCGTCCACTGTCCCCTTTTGGAGACATTTAGACAGGACTATTGTCAATAATATTGATCCTTTGCTTTGGAACAGTATTGATGCTGAGGTGTCTGAGTATTGATGCTTATATTGAACATCCTAATTTTGTCAATAATATTGCCCGTGTGCACCCTACTTGGCTTGTTGTTTTCACATGCTCAATACGATTGAGCTTAGACATTATTCAATTTTAGAGCGTCGTCGTTACCCTCCTCTCACGTTGTCGTCACTGTGGCAAAAGTTCGGGACACCGTGCTCCATGTGGAAGTTCCCACATGATGAAGGTAATTACCTCGGTATTGAAAGTAATGAAGTGCTCAACTCTTGAGACAATGGCGAGCTAAGATAAGCTGACGATGAAGGAAAACGACGCCGGAGGAAGTTTCAGCCCTTTGAACGGGTTAATACAGCGCAAAATTACTATCACCGTCAGGGTTAAGGCGGAGAATTACGTATAGCTCGACGATTACGGCAAAATGAAACGGAATGTGTACGGTGTACGGTGACAAGGTTTCAGGTTATTGTGATGATTTCGAGCCTCATTTTGAACGAAGAGCTGACGTCATTGGTCTGAGGAGCTACGAGCGGACATGGGAAACAATTTAATCCTTTCACTCAACAGCACTTCTCCCAAGAGATAATACTTCGTACTTGATACATCGACCAGAAAAATCCCACTCACAGTGTCTTGCTTGGAATGCAAATCTTTAAAAAGATTAGGCTTCAGCTCAAATGGGGAAAAGGAGCTGAACGCTAATCTCGTGAGTGGTACAGAGCGGGAAATCAATAAACATTATTCAAGTTGGAACTTGATTTGGATGGGGATTGTGAAGTGAGTAACGTTGCAAATATACAAAGTTGTTATTCCCGTCCTGTAGGAGATCAGTTTTCAAATCACTTGAATTTTTTATCACTCCACAAGTGTATTTTGTTATAGCACTTACAAATTTATTTCAACCCTTTAAATTTATTTAAACCATTTAAAAATTTATCTAAACCTCTATACTTAATCGTATTTATCAGAACAAAAACGTCTGTAGGTTACTCGCGTAAGACATACGGTAGTAATGGCCACGAGAAGGGGATTCATTCAGTAGGATAGTTCGTGGTATTCCTTCTGAGTGTTGAGACCAATTTCCAATAACTTCTCCCAAGTTTCCTATGTTAGTGAGCTTCTAATCTTCCTTATAACGAATTCTGAAGAGGTTTAGATGGGTAAAATTTTGTTGGAGTACAATTAGATTGCATATTAAGCATAATGTCTGACAGTGATTCAAGGGTGGACTCCTTTGTTTATTGTCGCCGTACTGTGCAAAGAAATGTCAAAATTGAAAGCAGATCTAGTTCCTCAAACTCACCCGTTCCTCATCGCAATACTGGATTAAGGCGAGGGACGCATCAGTTAGTTTCTCAAGAGAAAAAATCTGCAAATTCTTACACACGGTGTGTGTTATTCTCGAATGGGGAACAGTGGGTGTGGCGGGTCCCAGACCCATTCCAATCGATTCAGGGTCCAAAATTTAGTGGAATATGATACCCCACACGCAGGCACCAGAAATCCTGACACATACAAAATGGGTGGATACATACCCATTTTGACCCATAACTTCTTCCGGTGGGTCCCATCGTTCTGGGACACACATCATTGAATTCAGCGTCCACAATTTAGTGGAAAATGATACCCCACACGCCTAGGTAGCAGAAATCCCGAAAACACATAATCAAAATGGGTAATTAATACCCAATTGACTCATTACTTCTTCCAGTGGGTGCCAATTGTTCTGGGACTCATTTTATTGGATTCAGCTCCAAATGTAGTGGAAAATGACACCCCTCGCCTAAATCACCCAAAATCTCGAAAATCCATTTTTCAAAAAACACATTTTGACCCTACCCCCTTCAAATTTGGACATCGGGCGTGAAAGTTTCGAGGACCCATCTCGGCTGGGAACAGACCCCTGACCCAAATTTCAGATTTTTTGAACATTTTCTACTACCAAAAACGGCGTGGACAATGGACGGCGGACGGCGTACGGCGGACGGACATTGACCTTTTTTGATCAGGACATCATGAAACGTCCAGAAACAAATTTTTAGCCGAATCGGAGAGGTTGATCATTATCATGAAAACATAGGTTGATTATTCAAGGAATAACCAACCAAAACAACTGTTTTACAGCTGTATGAGGAAGGATTTTCTGTAAGGATGCCGTGAGAAACAGATAATATTTAATGGAAAGTATCAAAGTACAGAAAAAGATTAGTAAGGTTATTAAGAATGGACCACGAGGAGTTTAAATAAATTTGAAAAGGTTTAAATGAATTTTCAAAAGGTTTAAATAAATGTGTAAAGGGTTTAATTTATTTTGCAAAGGGTTGAAATAAATTTGTAAATGCTATAATTTTGCGAACTCAACTCTGCTCAACTAAAAGATTGAGTCCGTCTACTTCGCGATGAGGTCGTGTCAACAACTGGATGTGTATCCAGTGTACCTCAACCTCATCTCGTTGAGAGCATCGAGACGACTCGAGACGACGCAAACAGGATCGAAGTCGTGCCTGCCGCAGGTAACGGCCGATTCGTTGTCAAAACACAGCAAAGCTTCGCTATCGGGGTTAACCTTCTTCATCCACTGTCAGCACATCTGAACCCCCTCACAGGGCAACACGTTTCCGTTGTGCAACGTCAGTTGTTTGCTTTTGGTTGAGATATTAACGCGCCAGCATTCACGATTCAGCTAGAACCCTATCTCCCGGTTTAATTAATGGCTCCGACCATTTAATCCCGCCTCTCTACGTCTTGGCCATATCTCGTAAGCCAATCTTCCACTAGTTATCAAGATTAGCTTGTGAAGTTCGAATGATTCACCAACAAGTCACCTAGTATCACGTAATCAGCAAGCACACAATAAGACAAGAAAAAATGGTGTTTTATAATATTTTGTGAGCAATGATGTACGTAGGAAACCAACATAACTTCGTTTGATGAGCCAAAAACCAATAGTCGTACGTTGTGAATACTGACAAAATGAAATACATGATTAAGGGCTGCCTCGTCAGGTTCATTGGTTCATAGGGCCATGTTGTATTTTATTCAACATAATAAAGAAGTGAAGAGGAATGCAGCTCAAACAGGAGCGGCTTTTACCCCAAGGAAACTGGAATTTTAACTATGCAGCGGTAACGTACGTGTAATCTCACTCCTGAAACTTCAAATTCACTTCAACAGGATTGATTTTTTTCGCGTTTCGTGAGCCGGGGGAACACTCGCGTTCTCTTTGTTTCAACGAATGAAGTGGACTTGGTACTGAGGTTTGGAGCGTGGTTTGCGCAGGATAGTTGCTTTCCAACAGGCGACGCTCATGATCGCTAGAAACACAGAGGGGAGAACCCCTGATGGAGTCAGCTCCGATAAAAAGACCTTTACAAACAAAAACCCTTCGACCGAGGGGGGAATAGAGGCAGTTGTTGCCTGTGTGGTCGGAGCCAGATAAGGTTCTTCGGGTCCGCGGAGCTCGAAACACGTCATAGGAAAATCTGACAGCACACGCTCTCCCCCGTCGATCGTCCGTGGGTGGAAGGGGTCGTTTATACGAAGCCAAATCGTCAGTGAAAAAACTCCGCTCCAATAGAGTCCACTAAGTAAGCGACTGCATTTGATGAGTCTCTTCAGAACCTGGCAGAATCACCTGCGCCCTAGCCTTCCAAACAAAACTCTCGCTCAACAAAACTAAAACAGAGATAAAACCAAAGCAACATCGCGTTTATATTGACGAAGCCGTAATACCGTGAGAGCTTTCTCGAACAGTAAATAAGTAACTTGGAAAGATCTTCCCGCATCTGTGGCTTCTCGGATATTCAACTTTACAATGTCAACCACTGAGAACGTCACACACTACTGTACATCTCGAAGAACGAGCAAATTCATCATTTGGCCAGTGATACAGATAAAAGCTTTGCGATAATTCCACTTCATCTCGCCGGGTGAGAAAGCGCATCATTAATTGAGCTCTCCAGTGTGGGTAATAAGAAAAAAGCTGCTTATAAAAGTTGCTCATTTGCAATATGCCATTCTGGACAAAAACAGATAAATAGCGTTTTCCGGTGTCTGGAAACCCATTTTAATGTATTCAACTTCTAAATTTTAGTGAAAAATTATAGCCGAATCACGCCTGGGTACGCGAAAATCTTGAAAAACCCGGCAAAAAAACCGAGGGTTGGTTATTCCACGGACCAGGCGCGTGGAGATTCATTTAAACATGGGTAAAATGGGGGAAACAGTTGATGTGGTGGGTCCCGGACCCGTCCCAATCGATACAGGGTTCAAATTTTAGGGGAAAATATAACCCACACGCCTAGGTACCAGAAATCTCGAAAACACACATTCGAAATGGGTAGATCGATACCGATTTGACCCACACCCTCATCCAGAGGGCGCCAACCGTTTTGATGCCCATTTCATTTGACTCCGTCCGAAATTTTGTGGAAAATAATACCACTTACGTTTGATATATTATTCCTTGAATAATCAAACTATGTTTTCTTGGTAGATGTCAACTTCTCTGAATTCTCTGGCCCAAAACATGGTAGTATCGATTTAAAAACGAAATGTCCGTACGCCGTTCGTTGTCCCCACCGTTTTTTGAAAGCCGACAAATATATTGAAAATTTGGAATTTTGGTCAGTCTCTTTTGGTTCTAGTTGGTCCGCGGAAACTTCCACCCCAATCGGCCCGAATTTGGGAGGGTACGAATAAGAGTGTATTTCTTGAAACTGGATTTTCAGAATTTATTGAAAAGTGGGAACGTGGTGTATCATATTCCACTAAATTTCGGACCCAGAGGCCATACAAAAGGGTCCCGAACTGATTGTAGCCCAATGGAGGTGGGAATGGGTACCTATCAATTTTGAAAGTGAGTTTTCGAGATTTTCGGGGACTTGTGAGGTATTCATTTCCCAATATATTTTGGAAACTGAATCGATTTTGACCTAGACCATTCCTCTTGTTCTATATAACACTCAATAATAAGGAATTATGGAAAAATTTTTAGAT